>JAYDZG010000036.1:21944261-21958647 GCA_034509265.1 Microcambeva bendego
TCCTTCCTTCCTTCCTTCCTTCCTTCCTTCCATCCATCCATCCATCCATCCATCCATCCATCCATCCATCTATCAATCGATCCATCCATCCATCTGTTTGTACATCCATCCATTTATCCATCCTTCTATACATCTATACGTACATCCATCTATCCACCCTTTAATTCATCTATTTACTCATCTATTTTTACATCAATCCACCCATATATCTGTCCAATCCTATAAGTTTTCTGTCCATTCCATTCATTCATACACATGTTCATGCATCCATCCATCTACCCACCCATCTATCTGTTCATCCATTCAGCCATGCCTCCATCTCTTAGGAATAAGAATATAATAATCCGTTACAGTCTGGTGTAAAGAAGCAGTAGTTCTCCAGAGCCACACCCAAACGCTTCTCCTATCGATCTTAAGAACTGGCACATTACCCATCACACACAGAGACACGGCTGGTCCTGCAAGACCCTTTACCCACAATCCTCCTTGCTCGGGCAGTACCACAGAAGAGAAGAATCTTGTTTATCCAGTGTGCCAGTGTAAGAAATTCAAATGAAGCCCAGAATGCTAACTTTGCCCACATTTGTGTACCTCAGAGACAGGACCCCTCCCCCGTCGCCTCCTTCCTCGGTCTTTTCAGAATAGCCGTCCGTCCTCACAGGGGTCTGGAATAACGAAGGGTCCTTTTGAAGTGCGCCTGTGAGAATTAGGGTGCGTACGCCGACACTACCACGCGCTCATATTCATTCAGTGGTGCGAGTGAGGCTTAATTAAAAGAACACAGCCACTGTACGTAAGTGGCATCCCAAAGTCGAGTGACTGTTTTCAGGCTACGCATAAATAAATAGTGCGTCCGCATGAATATTTATACCCGCAGTATAATTAAGCCAGTGACTAATAAAGAAAATGTTGTTGCACTGGAGGCGATGTACGATCTCTCTGCTGTTTACGTTCTGCTTCTTTTTTTTATTGTTATTTTATTTATTTCTTTATTTTGGCAATACATAAAAAGCTTCATTACACCCAGCCTGCCCAAGATCATCCCAAGATTCTGACTAACTTTCTTTGGGCTGCTCCCGTTAGGAGTCGCCACAGCGGGTTGGGATCCTACATTATTGATCTGGAATCGTTTTGAATGTCGGATGCCCTTCCCTTCATCCTGTAGTGTTCTTTTAGTTGGAGTAGAGGACCAAACTAACTAATACAATTATAATGTAAAAAAATATGAAAGTAAGCAAATCAAGAACATCAGTTCTAACCAAACTCCAAACTCCTCTTTCTCCTCCAGGCCTCATGGGGGCTTCAGGCCTCATGCAGACACATACACAATCAATCTTCCCACCTTGGCCCAAACCGTATCTAGTTCATGGATACCAAACTGCCTCCAGTCTACCGTAGGCCTTTGTCATCTCAATGATCTAAACGCCCAGTCGGCCTCAACCCTGACTCTAATACAGCGGGTCTGATGTTTAAAAAGATTAAGGATAGTTTGACATTACATGTGATAATGTTACATGTCATGTGTCGCAGTTCATTTCACACTCACATATCACATTTAAAGACAATTCTCATTCACATACATTTTACTCATTAGGCTAATAATCATTTCTAATTGTAATTTTCTAAACCCTAACACTCCCTGTTTATCCAGGCTTGGTATTGCCACTACAAGCGGCCTGGTATCAAGGACTTGGACCACTTCTCCTGGGGACCGAACCCAGGAGGTCACGGCATTTTGTACCATTTTTCTAATGGGACGTCCAACAAGCTCATGTTAATATGTTCATGTACTTAAACATATAGTGGAGTAATAATAATAAGTTTAATTTATATAGTACCTTTCACAATCTCAAGGACGCTTAAATGGTTAGACAACGATAAACTACAGATAATACAGCTAACTTTAGTTGAGTGAGTGAGCGAGGCCAGTAACTGATTGTGTGTGTGTGTGTGTGTGTGTGAGAGAGTGATTTAGTCCATCAGTGAGTGTGTAAATGAATGGATGAATGTATTAATCATGCTGTAACTCATCTGAAGCCGCTCACTGTTTTTCTCCGTCTGTGGTGACCCTGAATGAAGACTTTAATGAAAGAACGAGAATTGCTTCAGCTTCAGTTCCAGCCATGTTTGACTGAACATTTTGATTGTGAATGTGGAGACTGTGTAGTGAGTGCAGAGTATAACACACTCTCTCTGTTTCGTGTGTGTGTGTGTGTGTGTGTGTCCAGTGTTTGTGCAGGCCAGTAAGCTTCAGCAGCACATCTTCTCAGCTCACGGTCAGGAGGATAAAATCTACGACTGCACTCAGTGTCCACAGAAATTCTTCTTCCAGACAGAACTTCAGGTAAATCCTTCAGTCCTCACCTCACATCTGCTCATCAGAGGGTTTCGTTACAGGAGTTATGGAGAGTACTACACAGTCAGTTAGAGACACCTGACACTGGGCATCCATAGTGATCGTTTTTGCTTTGCTCTGGTTGGCTGCACAGATGATAATGTAATCCAGCTCATCCAGAGTCTTCCCAATATCCTGCTCTAACACTTCCTTCAGTGTGGCACACAGCCAAAATAACAGGACTTGCAGTACTTTTGAGGTTCAGTAGCTTCTTTTCTGTCCTGGTCATCTCATACGCTCGCTCCGTGGTCATCATCTTCCTCCATCAGAATCTGCAGATGTTCTTCAGACTAAGATTAAGTACAAATTCTCACGTACACGCTCCAACATTTTATATAAAAACTTCTCAGAAAAGTTTGAGTTTGTGATGAGTGGCTGCAGATGGGTCAGCATTCTCATAGTCCTCATGAGAAAATTTTCTGTTCTGGTGATCTCATACAATCGCTTAGCGGTCATCATTCCTTAATCTTCCAGATTATTATTCTTTTTATTATTATCATTATTATTATTATTATTATTATTATTATTATAAACATTATCCTTTTTGATAGTAATATTATTATTAAAATTAAAATTGAAAAAAAATTGTTATAATTGTTATTTTTATTAATACTATTATTATTATTATTATTATAACCATTATCCTTCTTAATATTATTATTTAAATTACATTTATTAATAAATGTAATTTTATTGTTACTTTTGTTGATACTTTTATTGTTATTATTATTATTATTATTGTTATTATTATTATTAATAATAATAATAATTAATTCTCATTTTATTGTTATTGTTATTATTATTATTATTGCCCCCACTGATGCAATCCATGTCACGAGGTCATCAATCCAGCTAATTCTTCTTTTTTATCGTAGCCATAAAACTTGAGTTCAAATGAATAAAATCCTCAGGACTTTAAAATACCACGACCACATACTTTTACCACACAATGTTTTCTCTCAGCTCAGACAGCAGCTCCACATCTCTGAACAAAAAAAAAAAATAAAAGGTGAGAGCGATCATCAGGTCCACCTCACCACAGGTCCAATTTAACAAAAGCAGACCTGACACGGCTACGTCCCCCAGTCACAGGGAGGTTAAATAACGAAGCCTCGGCTCCAGCATCACGTACTTAATCCTTTATTTTTCAGAAGACAAACAACGCGATTATCTGTAAACAAGCTTTCCTTTAACCTGGGGGACGTTCTCAATAGCGGTTTTGTTTTTCGGCTGTTCGGGAAGCTACGGATGCGGGTCTCCCTGTGGTGGAGCTTCACGCACGCTTTAGTTGTTTTACAGGCTTTTAGTGGAGACAAGAGCAGACATGAAAGACCTCTGACTCTTTGTTCTGGATCAGGCAGGTTATGAAAGGAACTGCACATCGCACTCGGGGAAATGCCGTTATTATATTTCACCTGAAATTGTTCCCAGATTGTGCCTCATGGGTAGATGCATCACACACATGCATCTCCTGAGCAAGCCTTCATCTTTAAAAGACTCCATACAAACCCAAAAAAAAACTCCTGAGCTGAATCGGTGCCGTGAATCGGTTCTGAAGCTTCAGATTCGACTCTTTTCTTAATGATTCTGAACATGTGATCATTCCTTTATTGTTGGATTGTTGGCTTTTTCCTGGTCGGGGTCAAGGTGGGGCTGATTCACTGTGCGATAGGTAGGACACACCTTAAACAGGTCTGTCACCGGCCACACACACTCACACACAAAGACACGTGAGCCTCCATCTTTAAAGGACTCCATACATACTGTATCCTCGTCTCATCATATAGATGCCACCAGTCCACCGGCAGAGGTATGGCACTTATGAAGAATTCCCACCAGCACCATCATCCTTCAAACATGCCAATCAGCTGTATAGGTGCCTGGGCAACCAGTAGAAGGCGGGTACTGCTGGGGTATCTAAATGCCCTGATTTCATTCTTTGCTCTTGCATGAGTTGAGTTCAAAAGGTTGCGATTCATGGTCTTTCTTTAGTGGCTCTTTCACCACTAATATCCTTCACATTTGAAGGGTGTTAATATTAATATATATATATATTAATTAAAACTATTAAATAATTGAAGATTATTAATAAATAATTAAAGCTTTGGGCTATGAACCAGAGCTGGGCGGTTCAAATCCAGGCTCCGCTATGCAGCCACTGTTGGGTCCGTGACCCTGCGCTCTCACCCCAGCTTCCAAACAAGCTGGGATATGCAGAGAAGGAATTTCATTGTTCTGTACATCGGTGTATGAAAATATGACAAATCAAGACGTTTCATTCCATCCTGTTATATCTGGTTGGCTTTCGTGCTTCACCGCTGCCCCACCGGAGCATCTCAGCACGTCTCGAAGGTTATTTTGAGTTCATTTTTCGCCTCATTTAGAGCTGTAGGTTGTCATCATGATGTAAAACCTTGTAGGGAGAGAAAGAAGTGCTAAAATCCTTTGATTTGTAGGCAGTTTGTCTACGAGCATCAATGTCTAAGCCTTGCCAACTCCTGATCAAAGTGAAGATCATGTGAACAGATCTGTCATCTACTCCAGAACACCTATGAGTCTGTCATCACCACCATCTACACCTCCAGTCTATCTCTAACTTTTGAGAAAGTCAGAAAAGTTGATCGTCCAGAGGCGTCCATGTATTTTTTAACGTTTTTCGGGCGGTTCATGTTGGACCGCTCTGAGAGCCGGGCCTCGTCTCCGGTCCTGTCAGAAGCGCCACGCGTGTCAGCATCTCCAGCCGAAGCACAGATCAATCTATCAGAGACCTGAGCTCATCGGGTAAGACGTTTCCATTTCTTCATCTTCCACGTTCCTCCGCTCATCATCCTCTCTCCAGCCAGGAGGGGTCAGGGGTCGAGTACCAGGCGGGCACGGAAGAGAACAGGAGATGCCAACACAGATGGGTGTTGAGAAAAAGAAAAGAGCGCTCCAAGGGGGGGGGGGGGGGGGTTATATTTTATTCATTTGCAGGAGATCTCGTTGCAGGAGACGCAGGGCTGTGACAGGTAGCGCCCTGCCAGGAACCGGCCAATTTTCTCCGACCTGTCTGGGTCCATGATCGGAGAGCGCGGGTCTAATCAGGCCTCCCAGGATGGCTCTGGTAGATGCGCGGCGTGTGATTGACTGACTCGCGGGTCAGAGTGAGGTCCGGCGGGGGAGCCGGTGGTCTCGGACTGGCCGGAACCTCAACCTGTTTGAGCTGTTCCAGACCACATTGTGCTGGTTTAATGGGTCGAGGGTGTCGTTACTGTGCAGTGTGGAGGTGGGATGGATGCTCGGTGTGTACGTGGGTTATTTTCAATAATAAACCAGACAGAACTCAGCAGTAGTTCTTCTCCGACTCTGTTTGCATGACCACAGGACCTACAGGCTTTTCTTCTCTTGTGATGCTCAGCGATCTGTTTTTTTTTATGGCACCTGTTAGTTGGTGAAATATATTAGGATATAGGATATCAGGAAATATGGGCGTAAGGATTTTTGACAAAAAACAGATTGGCATGGCTAGATTACCGGATCGGAGCACCTCCAGCTCTTGTGGGGCGTTCCCGGTCTGCAGTGGTCACTATCTGTTAAAAGTGGTCCAAGGAAGGAACAGCGGTAAACAGGATCTAATCGATGCACGTGTGGTCCGATCCAACAGACGAGCTCAGATTTCTGAAGCAGTGAATGCTGGATCTGATAGAAAAGTGTCAGAATACACAGAGCAGCTCAGTCTGGTGTGAACGGGGCAGCAACGGGTGAAGGGACCCACATAATATTAGGAAGGTCATAATGTTTTGCCTGTAAAAATAGTCCATCATTCAGTAATCATGTAAACTTACGTGACAGATCCATGTAAACTTGAAAGGACTGGATTGGCGATCAGAAGGTCATTGGTTCAAGCCCCACCCCTGCCAGGTTGCCACTGTTGGGCCCTTGAGCAAGGCCTTCAACCCTCAATTGCTTGCACAGTATCATTGTATTCAAATGTAAGTGACTTTGAGTTAAAGCGTCCCCTAAATGCCATCAGTGGAATGTGAGTTGTGTGTGTCCCTTCCTCTTTGCACATCTGTACAGATGTTTCCACCCTGCAACAAGTCATTCTTTCTAATGAGCCATGAAGTCTTGTTAGCACGTTAACAATGGGGTTTCGAAGACAAGAGACGGAACTTCACTAATTAGCTGACTGACTTTTCTTCCCGCCCCAGTCTGAGCACCAATTTATCAATAAAGAAGTGTTAACTTTAGATCTACATTAACACTGGTTTACCGTGTGTGAGTGTGTAAGGATGTCGAACCTTCACTACCTTTGGGTGAATTTTTTTTACAAAACGTAAAAAGCTGAAGCTACAGTGATGTTATATCATGAAAGCAGGACATTTAAGTAGAAGCATGCAATGGTGGGTATACCTCAACTAAAATGTCAATGTCTCAATAACTGGTCATGTGACCTTGAGCATCACTTTTGTGAGTAGTGTAATTAGTGATTTTATTTATGTTGAACTGCTCTGAGGTTGGAAGCCACCCGGCAATAAGTGAGTCTCTCATAATAAGTCTTTAAATAGTTAAATTATTATGCCACACTTTACTAAATCAATTAGAATATTTTTTAGATAGCAACAATAGTCGGAATGACACAAATAATGCTGATGATAGTGGGTACGTTACACACACAGTGTAGCCTATGGAATGGTGGTTGTGGTGGTGGTGGGGTAATAACGTTGCTTAGGGCCCTGTAATGGCTTGAGCTGACCCTGGTTTGGATAAAGACTTATCCAAGAGTCATTATACTTGTACAACAACATTAATAATAATAATGTGCTTTTGAAGTAAAAATGGAAGGAACCCGCCCCTACATGGACCTTATCCCAGCGGGGTTTCACGTTCCATAGGTAGATTAAACCTCGACACCCTGACTGCGACTCCTGAAAGGATTATTGATGTTTAAACGTGTGTGTTTATGCACGGCATATCAATGAAGACTGTCTGTGTTCGACTCCACGCTGGTTGTGATGTGTGTGTGTACACAAACACGTCGTCTGAAGGGAGACGGGACAAAAAAAGTCCCAGAAGCCTTTGAGTTCTCTTGTTCTGGCTTCCTTTTCTCCTGGCACCTTAGAAGAACGTAAATCCAAACAAACAGCTTGGTTCAGAAATCTCTCATGATGTTTGATCTCTGACACGTCTGTGATTCTACCCGAAAAACTTCCGGGAGCTAAAGCCGCCGAAAACTGCCAGGAAATGTTTAATATCCTGCCACATTTTTAATTTGGTGAGATTTAGGATGTGAACCATCACTGAGATGCTTTTAATGCACGGTTTGTGTCTTTGCTTAACAGATGATACGTTTTCTGACCACATGATATTCATACCATTATAATTTGGAGTTCGCATGTTCTCCTCATGCCGGCTTCCTCCGGGAGCTCCGGCTTCCTCCCGCAGTCCAAAAACATGCCTACTGACCACTGCAGACCTGGAACACCCCTCAAGAGCTGCAGTTTTGGAGATTCTCTGACCCTTGTCAAATTCTTCTTCTCTAATTCATTTCTCCTGCTTCTATCTCTGAGGATAAAATGATCACTTGCTGAGTAATATATCCCACCCACTATCCCGTGTAGGGTCTGTGGGTGCTCCAATCTTCCCACTTCTCACGAACACGCCAGAGTTTCATATAAAATCCGTTTCATGTCATTGACTGGACTGCGCTTGACCCGGTCTGACCCTGACCATGGTGGAGTGGTTAGTGCAGATGAACGAGTGACTGTCGGGTCACCTCCAGCCGCGGTTATTAAAGGCCTCGCTAACTTCCGGCGCCGCGTTGTTCTTTGCACATTCCTTTGCAGCGGGAGGGTGTTGTGTTGCGGCGGGACGCGAGAGTGTTTCGGAGCCCCGCGGTCTTCATCTCCTTCCAGTGACAGACAGAAATTCTTCCTGCATCTGTCTAATTAAAGGATGTAGCCCAGGGCTCACGGCCCGGGAAGTCCACCCCCCCGCACCCCGACGTTTCTCCCTAAAGAAAGCATTTAATTGGGCTCTTAAGTCCTAGCCTTCATTTTGTTCTGGGGTTGTGTGAAAGGCGAGCACATCCACACCAGAGCAGAGTTTGGTTCTCTTAGCTTTGGGTGGTGTAGCTTTGTGAGCTTCGGGTCTTGAGCCTCATTTTCACATTTTTGTAGTGAAACAATTCACTTAATAACCAGAATTTTCTTTTATTATTATTTTTATTATTGATCAGTTATTGTGGCACGATGGCTTAGTATGTAGCACTGTCACCTCACATCTGAGAACGTAAACACACTAAACAGTTTAGGGATCGCATTGTGCAGAACATCGTTCAGACGAGCTCCAGATGGATCATTTCAGAATGTCAGAATCAGCCTTTGATGACATCTGCACCATGATCACCTCTAGAGCCCAAAGGTTAGTCACCCGGGCCACCCGTGCCACCCGAAAAGAGGATCCTGTCGCCCTGTACCAGCTGGTGACGTGTGTGGAGTACGGGGTAGTGAGGGGGTCAGACGTCCACATAATGCGTTATGCCGAGCAGTAAGATCACAACTAATGAACCTTCACAGCATTATTATGAGCTCGAAATATCATCTTTTAGTAGCTATCCGCTTTGAATTTTGTTGATGTGATATTCTAACTGTTCCACCTCCTTCAAGTGTGAATTTTATTTTAATTTTTCGATATTTGTGTCTTTTTTCAAATCTTCCATCAGATTTTCAGATGCCCAGAAAGTTGGCTGATGGAAAACCAGCTATATAAACAAACTGATATGTTTCATTTGAGCACAAATTCCCACAGACATACAGTAAAGTCTGGTGAGAAGCTTAACAGAGGCACAGTATCTAAGATATCTCTGAGGAGACGATTGCAGGGTCGTCAGTGAATCGTAAGCGAGCCGGCCACACCTGTAAGCACAGCCGTAGATGCGGCTCCTGGTCTGAACCTGCTCCTGAGGTCGACCTCCAATGAACACGTCTACGTTCTGGATGGCGTCGCCCTCGCTGGCGTACTCCAGCACCAGAACGTGGGATCCAGATTCAGGAACGTGCAGCATGAGCCGCAGCTGGACGCGAACACAGGAGAGTTCATTTAAATGTACATTTTTATACATTTTTATTAAACATATTTAAAGTTCGGTTACACAGCTTGTGGAACTTTTTATAGATCTATTATCTTTCAAATGATGACGGCGATTATTATTATAAAATACTATCTTTAAAATCTTAAAATCAAAACAGCAATTATAATAATAATAGTAATAATTAAAAAAGAAACATTAATTACAATAACAATTATTATCATATATAATATTATAAATATTTTCTATTGTTATACAATTTATGGTGTTGCAGATTATTATTTTTTTTTGAAATCATAAAATAATATTCATCATTTTAAATATATTAAATCTTACAATTTTAATAAAACTTAAAATACAATTTAAAATTAATACCACTAATGTGTTATTATTATAATTTATGAAATGTTTTTAATTACAATATTATACATAGATATTTATTTATTATAATTATTTTTATTACATATTATTATAATTATTATACTTATAATTGTTAAATTATAAAAAAAATAATTATGTAATATAAAATTATATGTATTAGAGTTAAAATCTACTAACAATTACAATTTTAATGTTAAGGTTTTATTTTAACGTCCTGGGGGGGTCAGGAATGCTGGACCATCGATTTACCAAAGTGAATGGAGATGCTAATGCTGAGTGTGTGTATGAACGTCCGTGTTTCTTCATTATGGACCCACCTCTCCACTGTCGATGGTGGACACCAGCTCCGGGTGGTCAGCTGTGGGCTGCCGTCGGGTTCCACCTTCACCCTGGGATGCCAGCACCGACGGAAACCCCTCCAACGGCACATGTTTGTAAAGTAGACAGCTGTTGTGGGGCACATAGCACGGCTTTAAAAACTGTAACGTGTAAGGCTGAATTGTTTCCTGTTTTCATTTCTGATTAAGTGACAAAGTAAAAAATATTTATATCCCATTCAGCTTAACTACGACAAACTGGAGACAGATATTGCAGCTCTGTACACTCACTTGCCGCTCTGGGTGTGGTGGGTACATGGATCGGCGATTTCCTCCTTCAGAATTGTAGCTTCATAGTACGCACTGGGCAGCAGCACTACGTAGTCCTGTCAGAGATCACACACTTTAATATAAGTGAAACTTAAAATGCTTCAGTTGTTTGGATAAGTCAGGCTACAATAAAGCTCGGAGAATCCTTTGTGGCATGTTGTGTGCTGCACAGTATTCCAACAAAAGAGGACATATTGCAGGACTTTAGAAGGCGTAGTGCTGAATTGCAGGTGATGCCGATAAATGAAAAAAAATTCCAGCAGCAAACACATGAGACCAGAAGAAGAGATCAGCCTGCACAGGAGTCACCTGTAGCCTGGTAAGAAAATTAAATGATTTGATAAATAAGCCGAGTGTTTATATAAGGAGCATTAAAAGTCAGGTATGGCGTACTGTTGATCAGTTGACTTGTATTTGGACAGTTTAAGGCGCTCACTTTGGATTTAGTTTCCTCTGCTGAGAAGCATTGGACAAGTTCAAGTAGCAGAAACCGCAAATCTGCCAAAGTCAGACCGCACCAGACTCTTAAAGTGAATAACAAGTGACACGCTGATTGGTTTCTAGCACGTTATGCCCAAAACACAACCACGAAAAAATTAAGAGACTTAAGTACATCCCCCATGTATGTCAACATACTTTTTTTATCATTAAGACACAGTGCCTAACACTAAATATCGCAAAAATATATAGGGCCCTTAAATGTATTAAACTTATTATTATAAATATTTTAAATAAGTAAACGTGTACTCTTGTAGAGCCAGTGCAGAACTAACCAGCAGTACACCTTCAGCTTGCACACACACAGTCCATTTTCCAGGGCTGAAAGTGTAAGGCTGGGCGAATCCGTCTCCGGGAACAGTGAGGAAAGAAGGTGAACGGCTGGGAGGAAACAACACGTCTTTACTTTCTCCAGTCCCTGAGGAAAGAAAGAAAGAACTTTTATCATACAGCACCTACAGCAAAGCTGGTAACACTGTCGCCCTACACCATGTATTCATCAGACAGACAGACAATACACAGACAGGTGAAGTGTTAAAGAGACATGTAGGACAGACAGTAAATACAACAGAGCATGAGAAAGACAAATCAAGACAGAGACAGAAAAACAGGCTACGCTCGTACCTGGAGCTCCGCGGGTTCGGGAGACGCAGACCCGGCCGTAGACTCCGGCTCCGCTGGGGTTGGAGAAGCGCAGCAGCATGTGGAAGAGCGACGGCTGGGTCTGGTTAGCATCCACGCTCACACACACTTCATTCTGAAGAGAAACATGAACATGTCATGTGGAATCTGTTCTCAGGTGAATCAGTCACACAGATCAGTGCTAACATACAGGACTGAGAACACATGACCAGGTCCAGAACATCAGGAATTTAGCTACCACCAAATCATCGGTGAAAATTAAAACATTTTTAGCATTTTTAACTTTTGTATGTGTGTGGATTGTGGGTTTTATTCTCTATCTAGTGGTAAAAGTGAATATTAAAATGACAAATGAAAAGATAAAAACGAGTAATGAGTTTCTCCATTGGCCGCTACAGCTGTCCATCAAACCTGTCCTCCCCCTATTATCATTTGATCATGATGAATAAAGCTGGTTTGAGTTAAGCTGAGTGGAAAGAGGAGAAACTTGCTGTGTTTGCTTCTATCCATCCATCCATCCATCCATATACCGATCCATCTATCTACCTACCTACCCTACCCTACCCTCCTCCCTCCCTCCAAATTAAATTAACCCTGTTTTGTCCATATGTAATGATATGAATAACAGCACTCCAGAAATCTACTTTGGAGTATTTACACACATTCTCGCCACCGCCAACATGGCGGTACCATCAAGACGTGTACATTATTCTGAGATGCCTTTGTTATTGCCTTGGTTATGAAGATTCTGATCTCTTCTGCTTATTTCCTTTCCCCATGAGGATCAATAAAGTCTCGTCTCCTTTTGCATCAAAAACATCTCCAGGATTTAACTCACTCCTAAAGCCCTACAGAATTCTCAGCCATGAGAATGACATCACAGACCGTCATTGTTTATGTGTTTATTAGGATTTTAACGTCACGTGTTTACACTTTTGGTAACATTCAGGATAGCCACACAGCAGAAATTCACTAATCAAGATTCATCAGTACAGTAGAGCCCCGTTTATTCTCAGTGTCGAGTGTTTGTTATTACAGACTCGGTTTTAGATTTAGTAAAACTGCATCAGTGGTCGTAATGACGTGGAGGCAGAGAGATGTAAAACGTTACCTGAGCCGGGGACAGCACGGCGTACCCCCTCCAGCTGAACCGGGGAAACTCTTCCGGGTCGTACCCGAAGCGCACAGGCCTGGAGTTGGCCGTGACTCCGTCCTCCGCCTCAAACTTTAAATGATGAAGGTCCGGGAGGTAGAAGTTTGGCTTGGGTCTAAATCACACACAGAGCAGAATGGAAAATACGTTAACACACGCTAAACAACACAAGGGTGATCAAAACCTACCCATGGTCAGGGTTGGGTGGGTCCAAAGCCTGTTTTAGACACATGCAGAGGGCATCGAGAGGCACGGTGGATGAATGTGTAGCACTATCGCCTCACACGAAGGTCCTGGGTTCGGTCCCCGGGTGGGCGGGTCCGGGTCCTTGTGCATGTTTTCACCATGTATGTGAGGGTTTCCTCCGGGTACTCCGGTTTCCTCCCACAGTCCAAAAACATGCAAGTGAGGTGAAAAGGAGATTTCCCATGAGTGTGTTTGATATAAACTTGTGTAATATGAATGAAGCCAAAGTGTAAAACATGTAAATAAACACACAACCACAACCAATCAGTGACTTTCTTTATTTCCAGAACTAAACTGATTTTGTGAACTTTTCGGCGGCTCCCGTCAGGTGTCACTACAGTGGATTATTATCCGCATTGTTAATTAGGCAAGTTTGGTTTTTAAGCCTTCCTATTTATCCGGGCTTAGGACTGACACTACAATGTACTGGTTTGTACTAAACTGACTCTCCAATCATAAAAAGAAAAAAATAGAAATATTAAAACTATAATTTATAGCTTTGAATCCGAGTTATTATCAGATAGTCTGTGATTAAGTAAAGTTTATATCTTATAATGAAGGTACAGTACTTACTCAGAGCACGTACGACCGCCCATGTGTTTCCTGCACTGGCACTGCCCGGTCTGCTCCTCACAGCCACGCCCGATGGCCCCACCCACGTCACACCCACAGCCTTCCCAACAGCAGAAGATTCCATCATTACACAAGGTACAACAAGATATCATGTGATCTTTACGTTTCCTCCAGTCACATCAATTTTCCCGGGGCACAGCGAGAAGGTCCTGGGTTCGATCCCCGGGTGGGTCGATCTGGGTCCTTTCTGTGTGGAGTTTGCATGTTCTTCCCGTGTCCACGTGGGTTTCCTCCGGGTACTCCGGTTTCCTCCCACAGTCCAAAGACATTCTCCCAGGTTGATTGGAGACACTGAATCGTCCTGTAGGTACCTGTGATGGACCGGTGCCCCATCCAGGGTGTTACTGTGTGCCTTGTGTCCGTTGAAGAGCTGGGATAGACTACAGCACCCCTACAGACCCTAATAAGGATCAGTGGTTAAAGAAATAATGATGATGAACATCCATTTCACTCCAAAATGCTGGCTACTCATAAATCCTCAAAGCAATGACATAAAATTATTATTTAGATATGTTGGATATGCAAAAAAAAAAATAATGCGCAGAAAGACATACGAGGGGAAAATGGCCATGAAGAGAGAGACTTCAGATCACAGAAGAGAATATTAAGAATAAACAACTTGTTAAATGTATTTTATTGCACTGTACACACACACACACACACACACTCTCTCTCTCTCTCTCTCTCTCTCTCTCTCTCTCACACACACACACACACACACA
>JAYDZG010000036.1:22015706-22028436 GCA_034509265.1 Microcambeva bendego
GAACCGGGTTTGTGACCAGAAGGTTGCTGGTTCGATGCCCAGCGCAAACAGGTCACGACTGAATTGCCCTGTGCTCACTGCCCCCTAGTGTTCACTAGTGTGTATATGTGTGTTTCACTGCACTGATTGGGTAAAAATGTGGAGGGCAAATTTCACTGCACTTTGAAAAAATATATAAGAATAATCATAGTTATAATAACAACAACAATAATATTTTATTATTATTACTATTATTAATAATATTAATTGTAAGACAGAAAAAAATAATATTGATTGTAATCTATATTCACATATAGGTATTAAAATAAAAAAGAAAATATTATTACATTTATTTATTACAGAGAAATATCCTCACAGGTTTCACTTTTATTAACTGTGACAGGAAGCCAGACGATCCTTCAAATATAAAATCACATATTGAGCACATACGGTGTACAGCAGCACCCACCTTCACTCCTAGATTAAGGAAAATACACTTAATGTCCACTTTATCACAAAAATAAATATATTCTTAACTGATTATTTACATATTGATTGGATTCGCCAGACACATGGCGGCAGAACACAGCATCAAATCCTCCAGACCTGGGTTAAGAGCGTCGAGTGGAGACGCTCGAGTGGCACACCTGACATCTAAAACTCGAGATCAAATCTCTCACTCTGTTCCCGGGGATGCATTGGGTTTGATTTCTCTCTGAGCGAAAAGAAACTAAATCAAGCGGAAAACAAGCGAGTAAACAAGCTCATCCGCTGATCCTGAAGCCATCAGACCGGCCATAGGTGTGAAAGTGCTCCAACATCCAAAATCATGAGATCTTCTGAGCCCGGGGGCTAGAGGAACATCAGAGGTAACTTTCAGAAGACTAATCAGAGGGGAATAATGCTCAAACTAATGATTCTCATCTACAGAACTTGTGTGGAAGCTGGGGTCAGACCGCAGGGGGGCTGAGGGGCCCGACAATGGTCTGGATTTGAACCCACAACCTTTCCAACAAGGCTCCCACTGTCTCCTGAACAAAATACATGTAAAATGTCACCACGAACATTGAAGTTCTGCAGGGGAGACCAGGGAGGAGCTTACAAGGATCGAGACATCAGCGGAAGAAGACGTGTAGGTCAACATTTTTTTTGTAGGGTAAGGGAAGGGGGTGGGGGTAGACTGATCCAATATTTAGGAGCTGCCACAGCCACCAGATGATCTTTCTGTCGCAACACCTCTGTGACTGTTCTGACACGATTTTTGATCTGGGCTGTTTAGCCATGTCCCCGCTATCTGGAGCCGTGCCGACTGCAGTGCATCACACGGCTGCTGGAAGGAATGTGTGGGAGGATCCACAGAGCCGACGTGGCCACCCCACAGATGCTCAATTTGGTTTAAGTCGGGGGAATTAGGGGCTCAGGATAGTACTTGGCTTTTCTCTGTGACATTGCTAGAGTCACGTGTTTCATCATCTTACTGGAACATCCCATCCAGCCCAGAGAAGAAAATCAGCATGTGTGGGTGTACATCGTCTACATGAATGGATTCATTCCCAAATCGTCCGACTGTCCCTTCTGGGAAAACATTCAACAGTTGGACCCTACTGGATCACTCTATAGGATTCTACCCAGTGGTGAGTACTTGTTACTGCAACTAAAATTCCTCCTAACTAAGACGGCCAATGGAATGCCAAACAAGTGCATGGCAGAAATATCTTGCCAATCCTTTTAATCTAGAAGATCCTTGCAGGTTAAAAACAAATTTTAACATAATGTTAAGTTGAAATAATGGTAAAATATTGATTAAAAAAATTCAGTAACCACTGAAAAAAACGATGTGTCCACCACACTGGACATCATGCATCTGAAGCTTTATATTTATATTTATGTCTTTTTTATATTTCCATTTTCAGCATTTAACAGATAGATTTTCTTCCAAAGCAACCTGACAGTAGTGGGGTGTGAACCAATGACCTCCTGATTAGTAGCCAAGTACCTTAAACACTAAACCATCACTGCCCCTCGATAGTCTGCACACAGTCCTCTAGAGTGATAAAATAAAAAAATTAATAAATAAATAAAATTATAATTGCACTGTGCATGCCTTACTAAAAATAAAAACACATAGGAAATCCTGAATACAGCTATTATTATTATTATTATTATTATTATTATTATTATTATTGGGGTTTTATAACCCTTTTCTATCCTTTTGTAGTTTTTTTTTTCACCTACTCAGGTGATTGAATTGGCCAGCGGTTGTAAGTGAAAGGAACTTCGTGTTCAGTGTTATGTAATCTCGGAGACCTTTCACGACTTATCAAAAGAGCTTCATCGGTTCTGCTGATTAGTAAGATATCCGCTGACCTTTAAATCTCTGCGGCTGCTTCAGACTGAAAACTATCTGATAACCTTAAGCTGCTCCGCCCGTCATCCGGCCCAAACTCTTTCACACCTCCAAACTTTTGAGCAATTTCATTCACCGAATGTTAAATCCGGACCGTCCCAGCGGTCGAGCTCGTTTGGGATAAAAAACAAATACTCAAAAGTATGTGGACGCCCTTCTCAATTATTAGAGTTTCCACACTATTTAACTATATTTATTAAGAATATCAAAAACATCACTTATTTACATCGTCACATCCCGATGCATTTGTCCGGCGTATTATTATTTTAATTTCTGCAAACTATACAAAATGCTGCTGCTAGGGTTCTCACAGTAATCCAAAGGATCCCGTTTAAAACCTCACCACTGCTGTTGGGCCCTTGAGCGAAGCCCTAAACCCTTATTGCTCACACTGTATACTGGAATTTGGATAAAGGCGTCTACTAAATGCTGAAAATGTAAATGTAATGTAAATGATATTCCCAAATGTATTAAATATAAAGTCCTGGTCCTCACTTTCAAAGCACTTCATAGTCCAGCACCCACCTATCTCACAAAACTTCTCACATGTCACGCACCATCATGCAGACTGAGGTCTTCAGACGCTAATCTTCTTTCTACACCTAGGTTCAGGTCGTCCACCATGGGCGGCAGATCTTTTAGTGGTGCCCTCGACTCTCCACTCTATTTCTGCCCTTTCGGAACTCAAGGCGTCTCTGAAAACTCATCTCTTCTATTTCACACACTATATTTTTAATTTCTGGGGTTTATTGATTTATATTAATGTTTAAGCATCCTTTGTGAAAGGCGCTATATAAATAATATAATTATTATTCATTATTATTATTAATAACATTTGCAAAACATTTTGGTTGAGTGTGTGTTTGGATTGGAATCTCCCTTAAAATGGTGGAATGCCCTACGTAGTGCACTTCATAGGAATAACTGGGGTGAATGGGACGCTTTCTGGACCAATCAGATCTTTAGATTTGAATGTTTAATAAGAAATGTTATTTACAATAATGAGGCTTTCTAATGAGTTTGTGTTTTACTTCACAACCAGAAAAAAAGGTTTTTAAATGTGAGCAACATTTATAATCCTTACAGGACAACACGCAGTTATAAATATAATAACTTAAGCTTAAGATTTTTTGCTGTCTTTTGGATTTTAGGCACTGTGCCATGATTTATCGAGTGCTTTTGTTTTGCAATTTAAATGGGACTTGACTATAAGCTACAGACTTGACTCAGATGCTAGCCTATAGACTTGTGACTTGACTCGGACTCTGACCTACAGACTCGGGACTCTAAGCTTAGAGCATAATTGAGACTTGACTATGACTCTAGTCTACAGACTTGTGACATGACTTGGACTATAGCCTACAGACTTGTGACATGACTTGGACTATAGCCTACAGACTCATGATTTGACACAGACTCTAGCCTACAGACTTGCTGCTTGACTCAGACTCTAAGCTAAAGACTGTGACTTGACTCATACTCTACCCTACAGAATTGCGACTTGACTCGGACTATAAGCTACAGACTTGTGACTTGACTCAAGAATATAAGCCCTCCACTTCTCACCCTAGCACACACATCCTTTGCTTCCAAGCTCCACTGAATCAGCAGTAGTTCAGTGAGTAGAGCTTTGTGCTATCACTCGACAGGTGGAGAGTTTGAATCCCAGCTCTGCCATATGTCCACTGTCGGGCCCCAGAGAAAGTCCCTCAAGTCTCTCGACTGACCCTGGATTTGCAAAACAACTACTGTACAAAACAAAGTGACTTACAGTGGAATTATTCATAATGATGTGCATCCTCTCAATCAAATAAAAGTCAAAATAAATAAAAGAAACACTTTGTTTTTAATTTGTCTGCAGTTTCCAAACTCTCCAACTTTTTCTGATCCTGGATTATAATAAACAATCTGGTCAAATCAAGTCTTTTAGACGTTTGGGATTTGTTTATCGACAGAAGGGTGAGTGTCAATAATTAAGGTGTCAGGATATGAAGCAGAATTTCCAGCATTACAGTTAATGAGACGCAGCCGTGCTGCCGCTCTTCCCTCGTGGACCCCTCTTTGGCAGGTGCGACCCCCCCGGGCGTCGGCTGAGGTGCTGACATTTTGTTTCCTCGGCTGGTGGTGTGCGAACGCCGATCGTAATTAAATTTAAGGGCAATGACAATGTTTTGCACACGTATTAGCTAAATGTCAGCATCTCCTGCGGCTTTTCGTGGACCACGCCCGTCCCTTTCTTTCACTTTCTTTGATCTAGATCGAGCGTTAAATATTTCATTGTGCTCAGACTGATGAGTCCTGTCGGATCTGAGATGATCTGATTTTTCAGTTCTTTTCTGAGCTGATGGACAAGCAAACCGGTCTCATTGGTGAATTTTGAGCAATGAGGTTCTCAGGTCCAGCTCGTCCTTATTTTGGGAGGCACGGCGCTGCAGCATCCCGGGTGACAGGGAACGTTCCCACAACTTTTACTAACCCTATGTAGAAGTTCACCTAATATCATGAGCAAACGTTCTCACGACGTCAGTAGAGCTTTCTATAAACCTTTCAAGACCTTGACAAAAATTCATGTTTAGACTGGAACGTCATGTCAATGTTATTCTAACATTTCTAAAATAAAAAAACTGGGCAGAAAAACGCTGAAGGAACGTTCATACAACCACAATTGAATGTTAAGCGAACGTTCAGAGGAAATGATTTTGAATGCTCTCAAAATAATCTCAAAAGTTCCTTGAATCTCAAAACAAATGAGGTTTAGGTGACGTTCTGTGCATGTTTTCATGACTTAAAGAAAAAAAAAGTTCTTACATTAAGAAAACTGAACAGAATAACGTTCCCACAACCCAAATGGAATGTCTCAGTTCAGGTGAGGGATACAGGTGATCTTTAGCTCCTCTCTCAAAGAACATCTCACCCATATCAGACGGGTACTCCAACTACTGCATGCTCACCAATTGTTTGTCAAGCTGGATACCCCCTCGGTGTCCTTCTTAGGATTTATCATTGCACTGGGGGTTTTACGAGTTGACCCAGCTAAGACCAAATCAGTGGAGGATTTGGCTCCCCCAACACCACTTTTTTTTTCATTTTTTTTTTTCAGGCACTCTGCCGTTGCTTTTTACTTATTATTACAATCTGAATGTTATTTATAACCACAACACTGTGTCCTCTATGCTCTCTTATTCCCTAATTCCCTTTTTATGTTAAAAAAAACACAGCGAAATTAAATTTTTAAAGCAACATTATAAAAATAAATGAACAACAGAGTATCCGCAGATAAACAGATTTGGCTGGAAAATCCCATACCTGGCAACTCTGTATAGTAATATCAACCAGATGATGTGGACTGCACCAGCGCCCTCTGTTGTTTAAAGTGAAAATTGATTCATTTGACATGAATTACTAATTTGAGTCATGGTGCATGTGTACCACTTGTCTCGCGGTGCATCTTTATATAAAAAAAAACACACGGGTGCTCTTGCTGATCATTTCTTTGCACCAGCCAGTGGTGGATTCTCACAGAGAGTCATACCATGATGTTTTCTTCCAATGCTCACGTTCTTCATGTTCTTCCATTAATAAATTCATTCATTTTCTTTTTTTTGACAGAGCTTCTGAACATCTTACATTTCTAGGCTTTCCCGCGGTTCTTCATATACAATTCAGTCAGATTTACAGTATTTGATGTACCGAACAGCCACACTTCAGCTCATCGCTGCAAATTCCCTAAACGGTCCCTCTGCTGGTCACTCGACACTCCCAAATTGCAGACATTAGAGGCAAGACTTCAAAGCTCCCTCCAGACAGAGAAATGACTCTCATTAGCGGTTTCACTCCCAGCCAGCTCTTCAGGCGCAGGTAAGCTAATGAGATGTCCATCCTGACGCCCGCACTTGTTTTAGGATCCTGCACCTCATGAACCGTGTGGTGTGATGCTCCCGGGAACCCAAACTAACAGCGATGGTGTGTTCATTTGTTATCAGATATTTGATTATTTTGCTTGCTAACAACAAAAGTATTGCGACGATTAATGATTTACACAGATAGACACACACTGACCAAATGGATGTTGACACCCATCGTAGTTATTTAGGTGGATGTTTCAGCCACACTCTGGGCTAACAAGTGAATCTAAATGTCATTACTGCCAGTTTTCCACTGCTTGGCCCTTAAATAAGGCCCTTAACCTTTACTTGCTGAGGCTATATTCTGTCTAAATACTTTGTTTGGTCTGTCTAAGTTTTAAATTTGCTTGTTAATACATTTTCTAGAACAATCTACCAATCAGCCGGGACAGACATGAAACGCCCGTGTGGTCTTTATCTGAAGTGGCTTAATGAAGAGGGAACTGAGCCGGTTCTCTCCAGCAAGGAACTTGAGCATCAGAGCGACGATCCGACCACAAATGAGCTCTGACCGCAGTGATAAGCAATCTGAGATAAGAAGTTCTCTCCACATGAGATAATCAGACTCATGAAGGTGGTCAGGGAAGCAGTGGGGAAGGACCAGGCACAAACAAGAGATCAAATCAACTTGCTGGTCACGGTTCTAAATAAAAAAGTGGACAGAATTAAATTTATGTAACATGAATATTGAAGTAAATTCAGTCTATTTTCTTTTAAAAGCAACCGTAGTGGAAAACATGGCTTGGGATTGTAAAAATCTTCCTGTACTCGGAGTCAGGAGGTTTGAAAGTAGCCAATCCAAGAGCGTTATGTATTTCTCCTTGCTGCTGATTGGCTGCTGCCATGTTTTTTCAGGAACCCTAGGAACGTAACCCCCATGAATTTCGGGGACTAATGATACACTTGTACATTACAGACTTGAGGGAAAAAACCATGACCATCACTGTTACCCTGATCACCCTGAGGTGAATGGGTGCCCGGACTGAGTGGTGATATATATATGAAAAGTAAAAATGAAGAGAAGTTTCGTGTTCCTGTTTCCTTCTGTTACGTTAAACCATGTTAATCTTTTTTAACTAAAAGTGTTTTAGACATTTACATCTTCAGTATTTATCAGAAGCCTTTATCCAAAGCAACTTACAGTACAGTTACAGAATACAGTCAATGAGGGTTTAAGGGCCTCGCTCAAGGGCCCAACAGCAGTAACCAGCAGTAACCAGCAGTGGTGAGGTTTGAACTGATGACCTTTGGATTACCAGTCCCGTACCCTAACCATTATTCTATGGCTGACTCTTGGAGAAGCGGATTCTGATTCTCTAGGTTTCTCAGAAGCACGAACTGTAACAAGTTTAAATCTGAAACTGTGAAGATTAAACCAGATACACTGGAGTTGATGTTTATTTCACACAAATGCAGATTAGTCTCATATTCACACTTGCCGCTCTAGCTGCGGCAATATCAGTGCAGAACTCTCCTCCGGTAAATACTCCCTATATGCCTCGCTGATCGAGATAACCTGGTGGCTAACAATCAACGTCTTAACAAATAATTAAACGTCTTCGTGTGAGGTGTGGCTCTGGCTCTGCAGGTGGCTTTGGAGCCCCACAGCTTCAGTGACCCAGGATCGATCTCCAAGTTCGATTGCCTCAGTCTCTTCAGAGACGGCGGGGTTTCCTCTCAGAATCTGCTTTCCTTTCACTTAAATAAACAGGTCAGCGTGTGGATGGACTGTGTAAGACTGTGTAAGACAGTGCTACGTGTCTGTGGGTCATTTATTACAGGTCCACTTGGAAAATAAATCAATAATTAGAGATTGCTACAAGACCAATTACATTTCTAACACACTTCAGTTATTGTCCCTGATCGCCACTAGGTGGGAGCAGCGTCTGTTGCAGAACTAGCTCAGAATTCACTCATTTCCCAATTTATAGTTATTCTATTTTAAATCCTCTCACCCCATCGGTCTGTGTAATTAGATCTTATATGAAACCGCGTTTCAGACCCCGCTCGACCCTGATCATGATGGTATCTAGGTTTAAACTTGTAATTGAGGTCTGTGAGGAGTTTGGTGTCATTTTCCGGTGGTTCCATGGATTTTCTCTGGGGACTCCACTTCTTCTTCACTGCTTCTCCATTTCTTTCCAAAACCATGCCTGATGGTAGAATGTTTTTTTTAGATGTGTTTTTTATTCATGAATTTTCTTCTATGTTGGACGATTCCTGATTGCAATCGAGACGGTTGTGTTGCTGCTCACACTTCCTACGACCTGCTCAGAGCAGAAGACTTCCAATCCACCAATCAGGGTTCTCACACAGAATGTGTGTCTGCTCCAGGCATTGCCAATTACGCCCACTAGATGGCGGCCAGCGCGTCTCTGTGATGGCAAAGACATGCAGTCAGGTTAAGTGGAGATACAACAAAGTATGTAAGAGTGTGTTGATCTTTGATGGACTGTCAACCTGTCTTGGGTGTCTACGGCACAGTGATTCGAACCCACCACGACCCTGATCAGGACAAATTAGTGTTGAAACAATATGAACAAATTGACAAATGAGTGAATGATACAAACAACCAAGTTACACCAACAGGCTGGTGGTGTTGAGGGCACCTCTGCAGGCAGATGGTCAGAGTGTCGGGTATCACGTCTTTATTTAGAAACCATAACATGGTTCCTCCAGTTCCTCAGAATACGAGTCAGATTAGACATATGAAAGTTATGATTTGGATTAGTCATTAGCGTCGCAGATTACAGTTCGTTTAGGTGGTTTGTGTGTGATTCAGCTTTGCACTAGCAGAAACATCACATGGAACAAGCAATCAAGCCGGGTAAGCAGTAGCTAATCAGTATGTGTGATCTAGCTTCTGTTCCTTACAGAAATGGGACTCGGCTATAGAGTGTGTTTCCTACAGGAGTTCTGTGCCACCTGGGTGCCATAAATTATTATTATTATATTATTATTGTTGTCTGTATTTGTTGTTTTATTTTAAATGAAAACTGGACACCCCAGAGGGTTAAAATGTAACAATTTAGCTATAACATTACCACCATGAAATCAAAGTTGTTTCCATAAAGACTGCTTTAGCATACATGTTCACATGCAATTCGATTGTTACTGTTGACATTTTAATGAAGCAGCAGGTCTCAGATCCAATAAAACCCTAAATATTACAGCAAGAAACCCTTAGAGGATACAGAGTCAGCGAGGACCTCCAGCCTAATTGTCTAATAAATATAATTAGAATTCATCAACCTGTAGTCATTCAGTCTGTGTTGGAATCATGTCTGAGGGTGAGTTTGTGCACATTGTGAGGGCCTTCAAACACACAGGGTCAGAATCACCAGGGGGTGAAGCAGCAGAAATTATAAACAAAAATAGTAATAACCAGAAATACATTTTTCAGAGTGTAACAAACTCAGCACCCTTAATTATTACAGCATAAGAGTCAGGAGCTACCGCAGCCATGAGGTTAATCTTGATTCTTCAGTAGCCACCTCTTACACCGTAATCAAACCATCGCAGAACCACATAAATCCAACATTGATCATTGTTAATTACAAATCTCTGCCTAAACACCTTGCATAAAACACCTTAAGAATTTCCCTCAGGTATACATTTAAAGGAAATATATGCAGCATAAACTCCCTTGGATGGTTCACATAACCAAGTGGAAACGATGAGAGGGATTCACCGCAGTGACTGAGGTTTTAGTGAGGTGAAGTTCCTCGGTTTCCATGACAACGACACGGCTTCCTCAACGTCCAAAATGTAAAAAAACAAAAGAAGAAAAACAAAAGAAAAGACTTAGGATGGAAAAGGTTTTCTTTTGGAAGAATATAGCATATATAAACATAGTAAATTTCATCCAGCTAAAACTGTGGGAAAGAAAACGGCAAATGTGGCAAAACACAATCGTATTCAAAAGTCTCCAAAAATGCAGCCATATTCTCTGTGTCTCGGGTTTAAGGTGGTGTTTTGTGCCCCTTAAATAATTTTTATTATTAAAAATGTTAAGAAACTTTATGCAACAAGTATTGGGAACGGGAGTTAAATATTGTGGAAGATGTAAGGGTTTCTGAAAGTGTGTGACTGATTCCATTAGGTAAAAGCAAGACCTGCGGGGGGTGGACGACACTTCAACTGGCCAGTTACTTTGGGCAGAAGGATGTTGTTGAAGAACTGTTAAAGGTGAGGGAGATTAGCTCTGATTACTTTTGATATCTGTATATGATATAAAACTTTGTGTGCCAATATGTTGCAAGGCTTTGGTCTCAACCATGGCTTCACCGTCATGTCTGTGTAGTCGCCTGGCTGGCCACTAGCACCACAGAGAAGCCGGATCTCTGCGGTGGTGGTCTGAATGTACTTCATAAATCACTTAGTTTTGTTTAGCTTTGCCAGCTTTCGCTCTTGAAAGCCATTAAGTCGCAAATTATTAAATATTTGCTTTATCTGACCACAATCTCACGTTCCACAGGCTTTTAATGTGCTCAACAAGCTTTTTTGAGGCTTTAATTTCCCTTTTAACAATATTCTGTGACTGGAAAATGCATTTACTGTATATTTGTTTTATAGCTAGGGCCCTACTCAACTCACATGCTTGGTTTCATGGAACGTTTTTCAAAAATCTAAACTTTTATGGCTTTTTAATGACAAGAGCCGGTGATTAAATAACACTCATACATTTTAAATAAATTAAAGCTGTAATTCACGGTACAGTGACATTAACACTTATATTCTTAACATTTTGTTAAGACTCTTGTATCTAAAGTGACTTACAGTACTGTGAACAATCCAAGGGTTTAATTTCAGAGAGATTTAAGGGCCTTACTCACAGGCCCAACAGTGACAACCTGCCGTGGGGGGCTTGAACCAGCAAACTTTCGATTACTAGTCCAGTACCTTAAACGTTAGTCGACAACTGATGATTAATGTTGAATATTAACCTAGAATAACCAGCGCTGGTCTGAGAACTGGTCATTAATTTCTACAAGTGCTACATGAATGAAAAATATTAAATTGCTGAACACAAATGTACGATTGTAATAAACCTGGGCAGATTCACAGGAAGTGCAGCGTAGATTGTGGTTACTTGATGTTATGTGAATCTGTTCAGACTGAAGTGGACACAAATAACCGGAATGATGCGGGGGACACCGCCCTCCATCTGGCCGCCCTCTGCGGGAGAAAGGTAGACCTGAACCACTTTCCATTCTCTTGTTGAATCTCAGTTTCTCAGCGTTGTGTTCTGGTCCTCAGGAGGTGGTTCTTCTGCTGTTGAGGTACGGTGCGTCTGCTACTCTGCTCAACGGATCTGCTCAGAGCCCCAGAGACATCACTGAGGATGATGAAGTCATTACCATGTTAGAAGGTCAGGACTTTAATGGCCTTTAGTTTTACTTTATCCTGCTGCTTTGCTGCATTTTTGGTTTTGTTTCTTTGGCTGCAGCTGCTGAAAGAAGAGAGGACAGGAAGAGGGAGCAAAGACTTTTGGATGCAACAAGAGAGGGAAATACGACTGAGTTAGCACAGCTGGTAAGTTGTCAAATACTTTACTCTAAAATATATTCTATTGATCAGTAAAGAACTGTATAGAATTATAAAACATGTAGTCACAGTGAACAAAGAAATATTATTTATTGATCCATATACAGTGGGGCAAAAAAGTATTTAGTCAGCCACGGATGGTTCAAGATAACGAGGTCAAACAGGAACCACTAATACAGGTAACAAGTGGAGGACAGACGAGCTTCCTAAAGAAAAAGTTACAGGTCTTGTTTGTTTGTGGGTGACCAAATACTTATTTTACACCAAATGTACAAATAAATTCTTTAGAAATACTATAATGGGATTTCCTGGATTATTTCCTCATTTTGTTTCTCATAGCTTAAGTGTATCTATGATGAAAATTACAGACCTCTCTCATCTTTCTAAATAGGAGAACTTGAACTATTCAGTGGCTGACTAAATACTTTTTTGCTCCACTGTATGTATGTATGTATGTATGTATTTATGGATGTATGTATGGATGGATGGATGGATGGATGGATGGACGGACGGACGGACGGACGGACGGACGGACGGAGGGACGGATGGACGGATGGATGGATGGATGGATGGATGGATGGATGGATGGATGGATGGATGGATGGATTTAATTCCTTGTTCTTTTCTGAAACAGCTCAGTAGTCACAGACCTCCAGATGTTAACTGTGAAGACTCAGAAGGAAACACTGCATTACTCATAGCGGCCAGCGGGGGGCACAAAGAATGTGTGGATATTCTACTTAGAAGTGGAGCCAACCTCAGTGCAATCAACAAGAAAGGTAGAACAGAGCAGATTTGATTAGCCTCACCTTTATCGATGGAACAGAAAGGATTCGTTGCCGGCCGTGTGCAGCGATCCATGAATCAACCATTAACACTTTCAACATTTAAC
>JAYDZG010000036.1:22032851-22045922 GCA_034509265.1 Microcambeva bendego
AGGTCGTTTGACACCCGTGCGTCAAAAAGACATCACGTATGACTTCAGAACTCAAAATAATATTCAGGATACTTCAGTGTTCATTATTGCTATTTGGATGATCTCATAAGACACCTGGCAGGTAAATTCACCGGCTCTAGGCTTTATCTTCTTGACTGTTTTATTGAATTAGTTAATTATGAAGATTTCAATGCCATGTTTCACACTTCATGACCGAGCAGTGCAAGTCTTTAATATCAAACACATGCATGGACAATTTTGTATCTTCACTTCACCTGACAGGATGTTTTTGGACGTTGGGAGAAAACCAGAGTACCTGGAGTAAACCCACACAGACACGAGGAGAACATGCAAACTCCACACAGAAATAATCTCAGAAAGGTTCTTCCTTGAAAAACTAGTGGTAACCAGTGATGGCTCAATGGTGAGCGTACTGGACTAGTTATCTTAAAGTTGCCGGTTCAACCACCCCCAAATGTTGGGGACTTTAGCAAGACCCTTACCCTTTGATTGCACCATCGGCTCACACAGCAAGAAGGTCCTGGGTTCAATTCCCAGGTGGGGCAGTCCGGGTCCTTTATGTGTGGAGTTTGCATGTGCCTCCACCCCACAGGCCGAAAACATACAGTCAGGTTCATTAGAGACACTGAAATGTCCTGTAGGTACAGAGTCACTAGGATACACACTGTATCTAAAGCCCGGATAAATAGGAGGACTCGAGCATACACTATGCCAGAATAATAATGCTTATATTCACAATGTTCTTTTTTATTCTTTTATTTTTCTGAGTAGATCTGGAGTGTGAAGTTGGAACAGGAAGTAGAGAAGAACAAGATCCTGTCAGAGTCTCTGCAGAAGTTGGCGATTGAACATCAGCGTCTTAAACAGAGCGGGAGGAAGTCTCCGTCTCCCAGCGCTCTCACCGAGGATGAGTTCTACGACGCTCCTGCTGGTGAGTGATCTCCTCCAGTGACGGAGTTCACTTCCTGTCCTGAAAACACAGACGACCGACGTCCTCAGATGTTTTGTGTGAAATCACTGTTTCTGTATTTAATATAAATCATTGGTACCTGAAATAAAGGATTGTTAGATCTCGTCTGTTTAAAACTTTCATTCATTCATGCTTAGTTGGGATCCTAATCCTGGTCGGCTGTTTCTTTGAGCTTTTTAAGTTAAGCTCGTTCCTACGAGGGATCTTCAGAAAGTTTCTTCACGTTCATAATTCGTCTGAGAGAGCTTATCGTATGGATTTAGCTCCGTCTGATTTGGACGCTTGAAGAAGCTTTAAGTTGAAGAAGATTTTCATGTGATGATGTGAAAGCAGCGACGCATCAGTGACTGCACGCTTGACCAGAAACATTTTTTTATGGTATTAAGATGGTATGAAGATGGTCTCAAGTATCTCAAGTACAACCCGTGTATACAAGCAAAGTGAATTTCCAGGCTGAGCACGGAAACGTTCATCTCAAAGAAATATACAAACTATGAACCTATATACAGAGGAAGTTTGGATGTGCGCAGGTATGTACGGTATTCAGTGACCAATGTGGGAACACACTGGTGCAAAATTTCATACAAACATATAACATAGCAGTGTGTGAGTTTTAAAAAGTGCGGAAAGTTTTTGATGAACCCTCGTATTTCAAAAACCAGAAAAACTGGTCCGGCTGGTGGTGGCTCCATCATTGTATCACGTTTGATTAGCTGCCATTTAATGGGACCTCTGGTACGTCTACTAGCATCTCTGATGGGTCTGTCCGAAAGCAGTGAGAAAATCAGTGAGCTGCCTCGTTGCCTACTGCCTACCTGATCAGCTGCTTCATTAGATTATTAGTATGGACCCCCCCCACACACACACACACACGCACATTTGACATAAAATATTACTTCACCCAGCACTGTTGCTATTGCTTGACAAAAGAATCAATTCCAGTTGATCAATAGGAGAATACACAAAGGACTGAAAGTCCACTCCGGGTTTTCCGGGTTCTCACCACAAGTGAATTGAATCCTCAGTGCAGTCAGTGTACAGACAGTACAGGTGCAGGCTGCTCCATACTGGAGGAGGTAAAGTCAGCCCCATAGTTATCTCACAAAGTCCAGCTTTTTGCTAAAACCTTATTCTTTAAAAAAAAAACGATGTTAAATGAATGTTGAACTAAACATTGAAACATTAGGAGTGAGCGGTTCATTATTTACTCTGAGTAACAGTTGAATAGTCTTGCTTGATGATCAATTGTTTGCAATATTTCAGTCATAATGGGCATCATTCTATCATTCATCATTCTATTTTTAAACATACAGTTACAAGATAAAAAGTAAAATGCTTCCATAAAGTCATTGTTGGTGATAAACTGTATCACATTAATTTCATGATCTTAGGCATAGCAGAGGGTTTAAAAACAGGCTGAAGAATAAATGGACTAGTTGAATGAGGACTTGTTGAATCATTGAATCTGTCTTTAAAACATTGAAAGTAACATTAAATTGAGTAACTTTTGTAGGTAAAATTAGGTGTTTTATTATTAAAATGCACCAGAATGCCGGAAATGGATCTAATTCATTAAATTAGGCATGTCCTTAATCATCCATGAGTCATAATGAAAAGTTATGCTTACACTGAAGCTCGGTATTTAGTGGCCCGGTGAGTAGCACCGTCACATCACAGCAAGAAAGTCCTGGGTTCGATTTTTTTAGTAATAAATTTATATATAATAATAATAATAATAATAATAATAATAATAATATAACCAAGCTTTCTTACAGCAGTTCCCACCAGGAGTCGTCTCAGTGGATCGTGGTCAATATTATTGATCTGTTTCTACACTGGATGCCCTTCCCGATACAACCCTCCTTTTTATCCAGGCTTTGGACCAGCACTATAATGCATTGATGCGTACTTCCTAATGGCTAGGTACTTACAGGGAAATTCAGTATCTCCAATTAACCTGGCTGCGAGGTTTTGGACTGTCAGAGGAAACCCTCGCAGACACGAGGAGAACATGCAAACCCCAGATGGAGAGGACACGGGGGTGGAACCCAGGACGTTCTTGTCGTGAGGCGACAGTGCTACCTACAAATCTGTGCGGTTAAATTGGTTGTGGTTTAACAGTGTAAGCTGGTGAGGCGGGGAGCTGCATGGCAGCCGCCGTGTTGTTGGAACGTGATCTCCTCCTCTCTCAGGTGAAGGGAGGGGAGGGACAGGAGGCTGTGTGCTACCTGTCAGGGTGTGTACACCATTCAGGCATGATTACAGTGCAGCATTGTTATTGACCCAGCTGTGTGTGTGTGTGTGTGCGCGTGTGTGTGTGCGTGTGTGTACATCTTCTGCACCTCGTTCAGATTGAGCCCGGTACAGCAGTGTGACAGGACGGTGTGTGTGAGAGAGAGAGAGGAAGAGAGAGAGGAAGCTTTGAGCGGCGTATCTCCAGTCCGTAAAGCTCACGTCTTGGCCAGCATGTCTGGGGAGGAGAACCATGGAGACCAGAGCCACCAGAACGGAGTCAGGAAACAGAGGTGAGGCACCAAAGACCCCAGGAGATTTTATTTTATTGTTTATAACAAGGTGCACGCATGCTGGCATTCATGTTTGGTTTGTTCAGTCCATAACAGAGGTTACGGTTCATTAATTACAGACTTTATTACTTTTATTAATAAAACGTGACATGATTCATTTCTTCTCATTTGAATGTTTATCCTTACTGTGTAATAAAGGGGCGGCACGGTGGCTGAGTATGTAGCCTCGTCGCCTCACACTGAGATGGTCCTGGGTTCGATCCCCAGGAGGGGTGGTCCGGGTCCTTTCTGTGTAGAGTTTGCATGTTCTCCCCATGTCTGGGTGGGTTTCCTCTGGGTGATGAGTGTAAAACATGATGTTAAAATCCTAATAAACAAACAGCTTGGGAAGAATCTAAAATAATAAATAACGATGTTGAAATTTAATCCAGGTTTCTGTAGTGCTGAAAATGAGATTTTAATCTTGAAAGGTGGACTGCCACCCGGAGCTATCAGCCTATCCAGGCATGTAAACAGTGTAGACAGTGACACACCTGACAATGAGCTTGTTTTACATTTCAATAAAAATAGAACTGCCACTCTCCTAAGAAGGCTTCTCACAAGACTTTGAACCATGTCTGTGAGAATCTGTTCGCATGTGGATGGCTGGAAACCGATGGTGAAAAATATCTCATGGTGTTGATGTTCCGGGTTCATTCCAGAGCTGTTCGGTGGGGCTTAAGTCAGGACACTGATCTTCTCTTAAATCTTAAATTGTAACATGGAAGAGAATGTTTCACTTTTTATGATAATTGAAAGTTGTGTCCAAATACTTTTGTCTATGTAGAGTATAATGTAAAATTTTCCTTGAAGAACCATATAGATTACAGTATATAGTATAATAACCTAGGGGCTCCTCCAAGAACTCAATGCTCACAGAGGTGAAGAACTTTTTGGATTCCTCAGAATAGAATATGGTTCCTCAAAGCACCTTAAGAGGTTCCTCAACAGTTTCAAACTGAGGAACCTTCAAAATGGAATGAACCTCCACCTCATGCATCCCCAAAGCCGCACGCACCCACACATTCATGAGAAGCGAGTCCTGCTGCAGCTTCATGCTTTTTGCATGAGGACGGAATGGCAGGAGCTGGAAGCCGAACATCAGCCCGGTGTCGGGTGACTGTTTCCAAAGCACAAGATCCTCCGAGTGATACCGGAACTGCCGTTAACCCAGCGCTCAGCATTCAGTCTGAATTTACTCGCAGAGCCGTGGGAGGTCCGACGACAAGGGTCTGATTACCTCCATGTGGACCGCTATGAAGAGAGAGGAATTAATTTTCTCCCGGTGCTCTGGTTTCCTCTAAACCTCTAAAATTGTCACTGGAAGGTACCAACTGACACAAAAAACATGCGAGGAACAAGGCAACGAATACCAACAAAACAAAATGTGCATCAACCTGCTGCTACCGGGCGCCAGGTGCAGGTTGTCTGCTCTAATTACTGCCGCTCCTATTTAAGCTTTTGTTTTCTGGGGTTCTGTGAAGCCTGTGATGCTGAGAACCACCGTAGGAACCCTGACACACAGTATTTACGATACAGTTACTTCTTATTCATTTATGAGGGAAGACGATACCAATCTGCTCAAAACAGTTATGAATCTTAATCCAGTTTCTTTTCCTCTCCTGCTGCAGGACGTCACTTCCTGCGCCCATGTTCTCCAGGAATGACGTCAGCATCTGGAGCATCCTTAAAAAATGTATCGGCATGGTGAGTTGTTTATCTCTGTAAACTCCACACAGATGGAAGCTACAAGATGCCCGCGCACATTATAGCATTTCATTTATTATCTATAATGAAAGCTACACGCGTCTGTGAATAAGAACCAGTGCAGAGTAACAATTCATTCATACAGAGCGTTTATAAGAAGATCAGAATCTTTATTGTCATTGTACTTGGTAAAAACAAAATGCAGTACTCAAATTTAAGAAACTACAGTTTGCGTAAAAATATACAAAACTTGATTTCTTGATTCAGATTTTAATCAGAGCTTTGTACACATTATTAAAATGAAATTTCAGATGTTATTCACGCTGCTCTTAATAAATACACCAGCAGTGAACATTACACTGGTACAGTAAACAAGTCTCTGAATAATATTCCCTAAAGTCATTATTAGCTCTGTAGAGGTCCTTGGTGTGCAACTACATCTGCCTAATCTTCTTCTTTATGTGTGTAAGGCGTGTAGTCTTCCTCTGTAAGCCTAGCTTCAGGAGGGAAGAGGGAAGTACAGGGGGGACTAGAGCCAGAGGTTGCAGAATTTAGTTAGAATTTAGTTTAGTTTAGGTGTCAGAACCAGATCCTCATTGATCTGGTGTCAGTATCGAGGTGTCGGAGCTCCGTGTATGAACTCCTGTATCCTGTTTTTATCAGGAGCTGTCGAAAATCGCCATGCCAGTGATTTTTAACGAGCCGCTGAGCTTCCTGCAGCGTCTGACAGAGTACATGGAACACACATACCTCATCCAACAGGCCAACGCGTCCACAGACTCCATCCACAGGATGAAGGTATTTCACCTATTTCAACGTAAAATGAGATTTCAGGAACAACTGTGACATAAACACAAATAAACACCGACACCTTGCTTGGTGGTTCAGGTACCGGACTAGTAATCCGAAGGACTCAAGTTCAAAACCCACTATAGTTAGATTGCTGCTGTTGAGCCCCTGACCGAGGTCCTTAACCCTCGTTGCTCAGACTATAAACCGTCACTATAATGTAAGTCGCTTTGGATTAAGGCGTCTGCTAAATGCTGAAAATGTAAAAAGTCACGATATCACCTGAACCACCTGAAGACCGCGGGGCTGGTTTTCAGTTAGTTGTTGTTTTTTATATATCATTATCATCAAGGTCATATTGGGCATATTGTAGCTTATGTAAATTGTAGATATTGTCGCGTTTCTGATGTGCAGTAGATCGATGGATGAAGCGTCTTGTTTCTTTGTGTTTACCAGTGCGTGGCTGCGTTCGCCGTATCTGCCGTGGCGTCTCAGTGGGAGAGAACCGGCAAACCCTTCAATCCTCTCCTAGGAGAAACGTACGAGCTGATCAGGTGGGAATCATTTGAGGTTCTTGATCTCATTAAGGGAGGGAGCGTGCACAGCCACAGGGTTATAAAACGTAATAACGGCTCAGGTGAATAGAAGCGATTGGGGTGTGATGGAGGTGGCTCACTAATCTGAATTTCTGCTGTGCTAACGGCTGATGTAGACGGCATCTTCAGAAAGCTTCTAGTCCTTTATATTGAGGGTGGTGAGGGTGGGAGTTTGCTTGTTTGTTTATTAGGATTTTAAAGTCAAGGTTTCATCAGTCCACAAGTTTATATCGAACAAAGACTGGATGTGACAGATTCTGCAGTAATTCCATCAGTGTAATCATTAATTCATCTCCAGTTAAATCATTTTTGATAAAAGTTAACTTGTGTTTTAAAGGGTAACATCGATTGACCTATTTTGCATATCGTGACGTGGGGTGTGTTTTAGGTGGCTCGCAAATTTCAGTACCGTGACACGTCATCCACGTCCATAGCAGAGTTGAACCTGAGGGGGCGCTGTGGAGGCAGAATTTTAAAACATTATTTTGACAGTTTAGAAATATATGTTCATGTTTTAAAAAGTTTCTTACAGAGTAAAACATTTCAGCTGTTAATGTAGAACTCATGTTTTAGTGTGTAGTTACTCTTAAAGCTCCTCTTCATTATGTTCCTGTTGGTCTCGTGTGATTCGTCAGAGAGGACCTGGGCTTCAGGTGGATGTCGGAGCAAGTGAGCCACCACCCGCCCGTCAGCGCTTTCCATGCCGAGGGCCTGAATGACGACTTCCTGTTCCATGGTTCTATCTACCCAAAGCTCAAGTTCTGGGGGAAGAGCGTGGAGGCGGAGCCTCGTGGGATCATCACTCTGGAACTTCCCAAGTGTGTGCCGCTGATCCTTCTCCAATTAAAAACTATAGGATTTGTATTAAAGAAGTGATGCTGATCATGGTCTGCTTGAGTAGTGCACCGATAAATGTTTCTTGATCTGATATTTGGCATGTTCTTGTTCTGCCCAGACACAAGGAGGCTTACACCTGGACCAATCCTACGTGCTGTGTTCACAACATCATCATGGGTCAGCTGTGGATCGAGCAGTACGGCAACGTGGACGTTATAAATCACAAGTAAGGGCAAGTAATGCTTCAAGATCCCAGACTGTAGGCGCTCCAGTGGCGCCATCTCAAACCGGTTGTATCGGAGCTTAGCTCCACTATCAGTCTACACATGGTTGTTCATTCAGGTCAGGAGGGGATGTCTCAATAACTGGTGCAACTACGACCTCTGCTGGCTGATTGATTGTCTCTTGATGACCCAGTTGAAGATGCTGATCAGATGTGCTGCATTAAACACATCAACACAGAATTGAACGCATCATTGACCTTTACATGCACATTTGTCATGTAATAAAGATTGTTATGTACATATCTGGGTGGTAGTGATTATGTTTCGGTTCATCTTTGCCGTGAATACAAAAAAAACGGACAATGTTTCCATGGACGTGGTATAGAATGATGTTTTAATAATTATAACATGTTCTCTGGAATTGTTCACCATGAACAATCACATGTTCACCATGATTGAATGAGAATATTTTAGCAGTGCAGCTATAAAGCAAAAGTTGCAATACAATATTGTTTCTCTATTTCCAGAACTGGTGACAAGTGCAGTCTGACCTTCAAGTCATGCGGCCTCTTCGGCAAAGAGTTACACAAAGTGGAAGGTTACATACTAGATAAAAGGTAATGCCAATTATTATTTGTTGATTTGAATCTATTTTTAACATTACTCTGGTCCAGAGGTGGTAAGTATGTCGTTACTGTACTTAAGTAGGTTTTTTAGGTGTCTGGACCTTACTTGAGTATTTCTGACACTTAATACTTTTTACTTTCACTCAAAACAGGCTCATTACTCACTCGTTATTTAGGTGTAACTAAAAAATGTACTTATTTGTTTATTTATTCGCTTTATCTATTTATTTAGGTACTTTTTAATCATGCAGCTCTATAAACACATCACAGTGAATTAAAAAACCTCCTCCTTCCCCTCCGGTACTGTTTATTACCGGTGTTGAGGGCATCACTGTATTTACTTAGTGAGACTCATTTAGTCTCTCTTAAAAAAAGCTCATATTTCGTGTAACCACCATCTATACACTCATATTTATTGTATTTAACGTGATTTGTTAATATATGTGTGATGGTGCTAGTGTACCTTATGAGATATCCTCTGCTCTGGTGTACTGAACCACTAGCATGGGCGTTTGCTATCATTTGTGTGTATCGCAGAAGTTTCACATCAGTCTGCTTTTTGTACGCAGTAAAAAGAAGATCTGCACCATTTATGGCAAGTGGACTGAGTGTTTGTACACAGTGGATCCGGCCGCATTTGAGCTTCACAAAAAACAGGACAGGAAACCTTCTGAGGAGAAGAGAGGCAGCAAACAGGTGAGGATGACAGAACACAGACCAATTCCTCCATAATTCCTCAGAACATTGTTACTGGCCAGCTGTTGCTGCCTGTAAACATTAGAAGAATGAAGAAGAAGAAGAAGAAGAAGATTGCCTTTATTTGTCATTAGACATATACAGATGTACAGTACAATGAAATTCTTTCTTCACATATCCCCACTTTGGAAGCTGGGGTCAGCACAGCTTCTATACGGCGCCCCTGGAGCAGTGAGGGTTAGTGGTCTTGCTCAAGGACCCAACAGTGACTGCGTAGCTGAGCCGTGATTTGAACCCCCAATCTTTGGTTGATAGTCCAAAGCTCTACCCACTAGGCTATCACCGTCCCCATTACAGTCATGTGACAGCCTTTCCATTGACCTTTATCAAAAGTGACTTGTGACCGAGTACGGTGTAAGCAACAGTGAGCCAAGGGTCTTGTTTAGCGGCCCAACAGTGGCGACCTGGTAGTGGTGGACTTCCAGAACCACTTCAAAATTGTCTGTATTGGTTTGTCATTTCTGGGTGTGTTTGATCAAAATGAGCTGTGGTGTTTTATTCTATTCTGATATTATTGTAGTTTATAGAATAAAACAACACCGCTCATTTTGGTCCAACACACCACCAACATTTGTAAATACTGTCCGACTGTTGAAGTGGTCTCGTATTTTTTTCCACGAGCGTATTGTACGTGAAAGCAGATTTAGACCTTCAGAAATTATTAAGGTTCAGATGATTGGTTATACCTGCAACCTTCATATTATTATCAGCTAAATAACTAAACTATCACTACCGGTGTGTGGAGTTTTTTGAGTAGTCATGCCTGTAAAGGGTTGGAACTAGCAGCCGTCTGATTAATAGCCATGTTTTGGCTGGCACTCAAAGGCTCAAATAAAAAAATCCTAAATTCTTAAATTCTTCAATGGCCACCGCAGCACTGGTGGTCTGCTGTCACAGTTTATAGCTCTGGATCCTCTCATCACACTGTGCTCTCTGTACTCCTCTACCACTCATACTAACACATTCATCAGACTGTAGCAGTAAGATGTTGAATACAGTTTATATGTTATCCAACATTCACTTTTACCTGTATGTACAGTATGTATGTACAATGATAATAAAAATATTCATATTCAGGCTAACAATGTGCTGATCAAGATTTGATTTCTGCGTCTCTTTAAGTTTAGTAAAATGTATCAGAACGTTGGTGCTGTGCTTTTTAGAGCAGTGTGGATGAGGAAGCTGAGGAGATGCCCCCTCCTGAAGCCGAGACTGTACAGGTTATACCGGGCAGTGAACTCATCTGGAGGATATCACCCAGACCCGAGAACTCGGCTCAGGTGAGAACTACAGATAAATGAATATTAAAAGGGGCAATAGGAATGGGGCAGTTTCTATTTTCCTACCACAGAGACTTAAGCTCTTAAACCAGGCTCTGACGTCTTGTATCTTTAATTATAGTTCTACGCCTTCTCCACCTTCGCCATGCAACTGAATGAGCTTGAGGAAGACATGAGGGAGAACCTGCCCACCACAGACTGCCGCTTCCGCCCTGACATCCACGCTCTGGAGAACGGAGACATCGGTATGAGACCGGATCAAACACCTGCTGCAGGAAGACCACCACATGAGCACCGTGTTTGCAGTGTAGTGCTCTCTCACAGTTTTGATTTTCAGACAGTGGCTCTTTTCCATGTTGTCAGATTTAGCCAGCGCTGAGAAGAAGAGGGTTGAAGAAAAGCAGAGAGTAGCGCGAAAGAACCGCTCCAAATCCAACGACGAGTGGAAGACGAGGTTAGTGCACCAGTACATCAGTCACCGAACCCAGACTCAGTCAGAAAAGGCCTTGAACTTGGACTTCTTGGTCCCAAATGTTTTGAGATGAAATCCAATTTTTTAAACTCACAAGCGTTCAAAATAATGTATTTATTAAAAAGAAGTTTAATTTGTACAAATTAGTTTTCTAATAAATGGTATTTAATTTCACTAAAAGTGTTTATTTTGTATTCTTTTTATTACATTTCAATAAATTTTTTAGGAATTGTATTTAATTTCACTGAGTGTTTATATTATTTCTATTCAAAATCATTTTTTTCTATTTTTTGTATTTTTATTACATTTTAATTAATTTTAAAATAGATTTGATTTATTTTACAAAGTGTGCAAATTAATTAGCATTACATTTACATGTTTTATATATTTGAAAGAATATGTTTATTTATTGAATATTTGCAAATGTATAGCGTGAATGCATTTTTTAAGGTGTTTGTGTGTGTGTGTGTGTGTGTGTGTGTGTGTGTGTGTGTGTGTGTGTGTGTGTGTGTGTGTGTGTGTGTGTGTGATTCTGAAATTTACACAGATACATAAACTTATGTTTGGTAGTTTTTACTTGTTTAATGTAATATTGTCTAGTAGAATAAACTCTTTTTTTTTCTTTGCATCAAACGAGCAGCACATCCCTTGGCCCCAGGTCTGAGTGTGTGTGCAGTGTGTGTGTGCAGTGTGTGTGTGCAGTGTGTGTGCAGTGTGTGTAAAGTGAATGCAGTGTGTATGCTGTGATCTTTCCTTTCAGACTCTGAATCAGGAAAGTAAAATCCGAGCTCTGGGAATAGCTAGAACATCAACATCAAGGTTTTCTTGGATAACAGTAGTGGCCATCAATAATGGGCTCAAAATTCCTACAGACTAATATCATTGTAATGTCAAGAGCTCATGGTCAGGTGTCCAAATACTTTTGATCATATAGTGAAGCATTTGAAACTCAGTGTGTTTGCTGTGTAACGCCACCTACTGGTTTGATAAAAAGCTGATGGGTTGAATTTTGCAAACATCTCTCTCTTTGTGAGGTCTAACATTAAACTGTGTGTTATCCTCATAGGTGGTTTCACCAGGGAGCAAACCCTTACAATGGAGGACAGGACTGGATCTACTCAGGTGGATACTGGAGCAGGAACTACTCCCATCTACCCGACATTTACTGACTAAAGCCTGACCAAACTCATACACATCCACCGAGTCCTGAACACCGGAGCTCAGCCGTCTGAGAGGTGTTGGGTTTGGTTCTCCGTGATGGGATTAGTGAAGAAAAAACAAGCATGTTTACCTAACCGTTACATTCAGATCCGTGCAGGTGGGATTAGTTATGATGATCAAATCACTGGGTTTACAGTCCAAAGTTTCCCTGATTGGTTCAGTTCATTTTCTTTAACTTCTTATCCTAATTAAAGTCGGGGAGGGGTGCTGGAGCCTATCCCAGCTTTTCAACGGGCACAAGGCACACAGTAACACCCTGTATGGGACGCCAGTCCATCACAGGTACTTACAGGACACCTACAGGACAATTCAGTATCACCAATCAACCTGGTAGCATATCTTTGGACTGTGGGAGGAAACCGGCACACCCGGAGGAAACCCACTGGGAGAACATGCAAACTCCACACAGAAAGGACCCAGATCACCCCACCCAGGGATCGAACTCGGAACCTTCTCTCTGTGAGGCGACAGTGCTTCACATTAAGCCTCCCTGATTGGTCATAATTATTTTGTTCTCACTGGCAGCTTCATCATCGTCATCTGTGGGAACTACAAATCGGACATGTTCCAATCCAGTTTGTACTATAAACCGGACGTGTTCCAATCCAGTTTGTAGTACAAATCGGACGTGTTCCAATCCAGTTTATTTTTATTTATTTTTATTTTTTACCACAAACCGGACGTGTTCCAATCCAGTTTGTACTACAAACCGGACGTGTTCCAATCCCGTTTTCCACAAATCAGACGTGTTCCAATCCAGTTTATTTTTTTTATTATTTTTATTTTTTTTACCACAAATCGGACATGTTCCAATCCAGTTTTTTAATACAAATTGGACGTGCTCCATCCAGTTTTAATTATAAATTGGAAGTGTTCCTATCCCGTTTTGATTACAAATCAGATCGGACGTGTTCCAATCCAGTTTTTACTGCAAATCGGACGTGTTCCAATCCAGTTTATTTTTATTTATTTTTATTTTTTACCACAAACCGGACGTGTTCCAATCCA
>JAYDZG010000036.1:22104230-22114825 GCA_034509265.1 Microcambeva bendego
GAGATGCTCTGACCCGGTTGTCTAGCCGTCACAATCCGGCCCTCATCACACTCGCCCATTTCTTCCTGCTGAGTGCTTTACGACCAGCACTGCTCCCAGTGGATCACGTAAGCACTCGCTTTAAACTACACTTAACAATGTGCAATCCTTTATTTTTATTTTGTTATGCGCAATTTAAAAATCTAAAAATGTTTTTTTTACCTTTATTTTTGATTATTTAAATGTCATTAGACTGAATTGTTAATGTGTTTTTGATATATTTTGTACAACCATGTGAATTTTCCCACTGTGGGACTAATAAAGGATTATCTTATCTTATATATGATCTTATCTATATTATCTTATCTATTATCTATCTTATCTTATGTTATATCTATCTCATCTATCCCACCCACTAACAGGTGCCGTGAGGAAAAGATAATCCCTTTACCTGTCAGTGCTCAGAATGTCATTCTTTCATCATGAAGAAAAGTGGAGACCTACTTTATATATCATACAATACAGTACAGCTAAATGTACACTGTATAGCTGAAAGTACATTTCTAACTTCTGACTTCATGTGCATCCCTGTTAACAATTGGTGTGGTCTTAATAATTATAAGATTTAGAATTAGGATGCCCAGATCATTACTAGTCGATGCTAGGTACACAGACCTGTACAACACTGGGTTACTCACTTGTTTCCGCCCTGTTGATGTGGACATGGACAGACCCTGCAGGTCTTCAGCGCAGCATTGCCGTAGTAGCCGTCCCTGCAGCGCTCGCAGTGGTGGCCGGCGGTGTTGTACCGACAGTCCTGTAAGAAAAGGAACACTTCCTCAGAAATGCTATGCTAGAACTAGGACGGGTGACGGGTATGAGTACGGCCGGGTGTCGGTCCTACCAGACATCTTCCGGTGCTCTCGTCACATCTGTCTGAAAGTCCGTTACAGGCACAGGGTACGCAGCGTCCACTCCGGTCTCTGTACAAACCAGCGGCGCATCTCTGACAAGATGAGAAATAGACAACATATGAGACTGGAGTTGGGCGCAGCTCTGTCCGGGAACGACGGCATAAAGACTCCAACAAACGGGAGCAGATCCATCTCAGCAGTAAGAACAGCAACTGAACTAAATAACTGAACTCAATTAGCATTATAAAAAAATCTCTCTAAACATTACACACAGTAAAATACTAAATAAAACAGCAGCTAGTCTCTCATGTAAGAATATGAGTGGCGGATCGGTGTCTCAAAGGACAGCGAGAAGGTCCTGGATTCCATCCCCAGCTGGAAAGATCCAGGTACTTTCAGTTCGGAGTTTGCGTGCAGCCAGGTTACCTAGAGATACTAAATTGTCCATTCGGTACCTAACCACTAGGATGCACAGAGCGCAAGTGCACAATGCATTGCGGTCCCAGGCACAAGCATCCGATGCCCAGACGATAATGCGATAATAATCAGAGTGAATATGAGACTCGTGTGAAAAAAGCTCCACAAGTTTCTCTGTTTATCTGGATGGTTCTTCCCTGTTTCACTTTTAAACTTGTGTTACAGCTCAAGGATCTGAGAAACTGTGAGAATCAGCATCTCGGAGTCTAAAAACATGTTTTTTTTTTAGTTTAATGTGGATTAATGTACGATCAGAAGGAGACCGAACCATGAAAGTCCTCTTCATTATTTCTGATCATAAGGTCTCTCCACTAATGAGATTTCTCCCTCCTCACTGTTTTGGTCCAGTTTTCTGGACATGTTCAGAGATAATCGCTGTGCCCCAGGAGGCAGAGAGGAAAAATACTCATGATCACTGTACTCATGAGATAAGGATGATGGAATTTAAAATGATGTACAATTAAATCCTCCACCCAGATCAGCAGTTTCGGCACAAAATGATTTCTGTTTAAGGACTTTAGTATCAGAAGCTTGAAGCTAGCAGAAAAGGAATGGGGACTTTCAACCTAGTGTTGATTTTATTCTAAAGAAATTCATTACATCTATTTCATTTCTCCCTAAAATATATAAGTATACATACAATCTTTCTAATGTCTCTGTAAAATATCCTTACAATATTCCTGAAATCTCCATAAGATCTCTCTAAATACCCTTAAAATATCAGTAAAAGCTCCATGACAAGTTCCTAAAATCTCTTAGCAATAGCCCTAAAACATCAAGTTCCCATCAAATTTCTCCAATTTATCCCTAGAACCTCTGAAATAGCTTTAAAACACTACCTAAAATATCCATAAATCTTTCTTAAAATGTAAACAAAATCTTTAAGATTAAACCTCCCTAAATTTCCACACAATCTCTCTAAAATCTTCCTTAATCTAATTTCCACTTCTCTTACCTCAAACTGTCCTGCCTCCAGTGAAGGTAAATCAATCCTCTGTGAGCCCAGATCATTCAAAGAAGGTAAACGAATGTGAATCCTCTGTGTCTCTAGATGGTTTAAATTCGGGATCTGAATCCTCTGCCCCCCCTGATCATTCAGACTGGGGTCGAGTACTCGCTCACGGTGCCAGTCTGTGTGGTGTCGGGGTCCGGCGAGGCCCAACTTCAACACTAGGAAACTCGAAAGGAGCCAAAACACTCGATTTACACTCCGCTCTGTCATTCTGTCAGTGTGTGTGTGTGAGAGTAAGAGGGCAAAGGCTGCCTTAAGAGGGACCGGAGTGAAGGACACACCCCAAACATGTGCTCATACCTGAGTCAAAGCACAGAAGGAAAACACTCATAAACTCAATAATTGCACAACGGTGGACGTGGGTGCGCACGCGCGCCCACACACACACACACACACACACACACACACACACACACACACACAGTCCAAGGGCACTGAGTTTATGAGTTCTCACATCACATAACGCTACGGATGGAAGACGGGCCATGCAGGCAGGCCAAGTTAACACCTCCACTCTTACATAACAAAGCCATGACATTATAAATCTGACTTGTGGCTTGACGCTTGAAATGTAATAACGACTTATAGGCTCTTATTCCGCAACATGAAATGGTCCACAGGTCCATCAGAGCCCTTTACTGCTCTCGGCACATGACCTGGCTCTCTGGGAACTGGACACCAACAACACAAAACCAAGCCTCACTTGACCAGGTAAGCTGTGAGAAACAGATCCCCGACTCCCTCCGAATTTCCCTTCCTGTTTAGTCCTGCTACCGGCCTCTATTTTCACACGCATGTCTCTGATCAGCCAGCAGAGGTCGTAATCGCAGCAGTATGATGAAACCTTATGATCCTCTCTGCAACCTGGTCTGCAACCAGCTGATCATTATAATAACAGTAATAGAATTTTACTTTCCTTTCAGGACACCCTAGGACAAATGTGACCAAGACAAATTAAATAAAAAAATAAATAAATAAAGCAAACAACAAAACACAACCAAAAAGCAAACCAAGCCAGACACAGTCGCTAAAGAAAAAGAACAGAGATTAAAAAACCTAAAGATTAAGAGACAGAGTAACTACAAAACAATCATCTGTTAGTTGTCTGCACTAATGTGCTACTCGAGCGTCCCAGAGACCTTTTATTAAAAGAAAAATATTTATTATGGCTACACATAAACCAGGTAGACCGAGGAGAAGATTATATGCCAGCAGGAAGGTTTTGTTTTTTCACCTCTAGTGTATGTGTGATCAAACCCAGCGTAATAAATCCCACAGAATAAAAACAGACGCTGAGCACTCATGATCGCTCCAATACTCACGACTGAATCATACCATCCACAAACACGGCGCACAGAGGGCGCGGTCACCCCCCACACACACACACACACACACACACACGCACTACAGTGTACAATCTGTCTGTGTGTAGTGATGAAAAGCTACCACACCCTGTCCAAAGGTGTCCCAGCACGCCCAGTGCGTGAACGTGAGAGAGTCTAGATATTTTCATCCCCGCAGGCTACAGACTCCGTACTTCCTCAGCACTCGCCGTTCCCGGGCGAGGCCTCGCCCTATAAAGAACTGCGTCGCGGTGCCATGGTAACGGCGGTAAAATAAAGCAAGTGTGTCTCTGGTACACACACATTCGTGTTAAGCAGATCTGTGTGATAGACTATGTAGCCAAAAGTATGTGGACACTCACTGAGTCCAGGTGTTTTAACCACTTATCATCGCTGTCCCTCCATTTTTAGTGTTTCTCACTTTTGTACATGTGTGGACCGCGCAGAAAGGTTTTACATAGTGGCCACTTCTGTTCCAGATATTACTAATTAGCGCTAATTAATAATTACTAATAAGTCATGTTTTTGTCTTTAACAGGAACGGAGCCGAAAGATCCGGCTCCCCTCAAAAAGCCGTAATTCCTATCACTTGTTCATTTGCTTTGCTGCCCTGCAATAGCTCCAAACCCCATTTAGGGGGCGTCCCCTCAACCTTAATAACCACTGCTTAAAGGTGAGAACAAAATGAACACTTTCATACGTTCATGTGAGCCGTACTTATTAAATGTTTACTTTTAGTTTGCATATATTTTTACTTGGTGGTACTTGCCAGCAAATTCAACAAAAGCGAACTAGTTCTCTGGTCTTGAGTGAACTCCGTCTGTTTCAGACTAGAAATCTTTGTTTCTTTTAACATGAGTGATGCACAGTGGTAAATATTCCTTGTTTACACTGTTAGCATCGGTTTGCCTCTACACTAACATTTGTTTTTTGAAAATATGTGTTTTGTAATTGGACAGCGAAGCCATGTTCTAGTTTCCTGAAATCAACCCATTACTGTCAAGACCACATTACACTGACACTGACACACACACACACACTATGTAGCCAAAAGTATATAGACACCCCTCCTGGTTATTGAGTTTCTGTGTTTTTACCACACCCATTGTAGAAATGCTATATGTGATTATAACACATGAAGCAACAAGTTAAATTAGACAATGGAGTGATGTGGTCGTTTAATCTGATAAAGAAACTGACACTAGAACTCAGAGGCAGAAGATTTAAATGTGATGATGATGTGAAAGCAGCGGCGCATCAGTGGCTACAAGCTCAACCAGAAACATTTCTTGCTGATGGTATCAAATCTGCTATGGAAACTTTAAGAACCCTCGTACGTTCTTATGTACGTACCTAAAGTAAATCCCCACATAAACTACAGAAGGATTAGCCCGATGATAGCCGTGTTAGCTCAGTTCTGTAGTGACAATCGCCTCGACCGAAGACTGACGTGACATGTTTACATAAAGCCCAGGACACAAAACATACCGGCCACTAAGTGAAGCATGGAAATCCGGAACATGTCTCCGGAGCACTTAAACTGTCCAGTCATGTCCACACAGAGGACCAGAACAATCGGTCTGGGCTGTTTTTCATTCTTCTATACGGGAATATTTCTGCTGTACGGCCCATCAGGCGCGTCAGTGAGCTGCGTGTGATGAATTATCCTGTGATGATTTTAGGAGTGACTGGGTGCGACCGGGCATGTCGAGGCATCGAAGGGAAAAAAAATGGGTAAAAAACCCTCACAAGCCCTCATCCAATCCCCCTCACGTTCTGCACCAAACCGGTTTTAATGCCACGCCCTCATCTTCATGACATCTCCTCATGTTAGGAAAGGTGAAAAATATGTTTTATATATTTTCTGAATATCAAGGCCAAGCAAGTGAAGCTCGAGGGTCCAAACAGTGGCAACCGGGCAGCTTGAACCAATTACCTTTTGCCACCGTGGATTCTCAGCACCACTCCCTGGGTTCAATCCTTGGGCCACGACTCTCTCTTCATCCAACGGGATCCGGCTTCTACGAGAGCTGAGGTTTTTTCGGATCATTTAATCCCATTTCTGTTATTAATACCGCTGATATGTTCAGTTCAGCTCAGCTCATTGTCAACACCTTATCCTAATTAAGGTCGGAGAGGGGTGCTGGAGCCTATCTCAGCTCTTCAACGGGTACAAGGCACATGGTAACACCCTGGATGGGGCGCCAGTCCATCACGGACCTCCGATATGATGTAAATAAATACTCGTGCCTTTGACTCTCTATATTTCTTTTTACGAATCATAACAGATGCTTTACCGATTTCCAGTTATTATATTTGTGTTACATTCAGTATATAAGTATCAAAAACAATCTCATTATTTTCCATGAGTCTAAATTAGCAGTTCTGCTCCAACATGTTTCACAGTACATTCATCCAAGAATACCGCGAAACCACTCAAGGTGCCGCTGTGGATCATTTTTTCCTTCACAGCGAGAAGGTCCTGGGTTCGATCTTCAGGCATTTCTGTGTGGGGTTTGCATGTTCTCCGCGTGTCTGCGTGGGTTTCCTCCGGGAGCTCCGGTTTCTGCCCACAGTCCAAAAACATTCAGGTGAGGTGAATTAGAGATACTAAATTGTGAAATACTACAAAAACATGATGTTAATCATAATACATAAATAAACACAGTTAAACAATTAATAAAATGCTGTAGGACATTTTTTCCTGCTGTTTATCAGTACTAGAGTAATCTTTACCCAGGGATCGCACTCACCCAGTACAATATAATGAGGACTCGATTTTACCTGACAGGAGTCGCCGGTGTACTCGGGTGGGCAGGAACAGACCTCCACACTGCTGGCTGGTGCACCAGTACCCACGGCGCTGGTCTCCTCCAGGCCCACCTCACCCACAGTGAGTCTCTGTGTATTAGTGAAGTACAGAGCTCTGATCCACACGGCCTCCAGTCGCACCAGCACTCGCATCAGATCCTCTCTGGACGCCGGACGCTGGGATCCACTGTGCCTGAAGTTACTCTGTAAAACAAAGATGATTTAGTCCACTTTTTTAGTCCCGGCTTTTCCAACCCTGCAGACTAATCAATTTGTCCTCTGCAGACATTGCCAATTGCGCAAAGGGGGTGCAAAGTCGACGAGAAGCAGAGCTGAGATTCGATATATATATATATATATATATATATGAGTGTGTGTGTGTGTGTGTGTGTGTGTGTTTTGCATTTTATCTCCGATAAAAAGATTTTAGTCTTTTGCTTTGGCTACCAAGGATGTGTGACCTTGCACACATTCAGGGTGTCAATTTGAAAACTTTGCCCCCTTAATATCTTCCTTCCAGTAAATAATATTAAAAATCGAAAAGACAAGTCAGTTTTATTTTCAAGGGGGATGCTATTAAAGAATACTTGCAGCCTTCATGGTTGTACCCCCTAGGAGGGGTGGGCGTTACCCATAAAATCTTAAATGGGGAGGGGGGTCAAGTAGCACATCATTTTAAAGCTTGTTATATTTCCCTTCCAATATTACACTAATTTACTATGTTTTTATCCAGTTGTTTATTTATTTCTTTATTTATTTTATTGCATTTTCAATTTCTGGAACGTGAATTCTTAGAAACTAGTCAAAAAATTACAAAAAAAAAAATGATGTGTCGATTTTTAAGATTATTTAATGAAAGGGAGATATTAAGGGTGAGAAGTTTTCAAATTGGCACCCTGTATAGTCCGGTCGTCCCGCTCTAGCAAACACGGTGGCCAATTTGTGTCTGCTGCTGGCACTACCAATCACAACCACTCACACCCACTTGCCAACCGATAGCAATGGCAAGTTTAGAATCTCAGCGCTGCTGTGTCAGCAGAATATCGTCCCATGTTTTTTTATCATGCCGACAAAAAGAGCGTCACCTCCACTAGCTGCACACGGCCCTCGTACATCCTGTCCGGCAGGGGCGACTGAAGGTCCTGATACACCAGCGTCATTTTCTCTCCCTGTAAGCATCAAGAGAATAAAAGCACATCTGGTTCAGCTACCGTGAGTGAGGTCTGAGACTGGAATTCCAAAGTAATGCGGTAAATTATTTAACTAACATGTTAAAAATGAGTGAAGATGAACGAATACCTTGAGAAGAACATCAGGTTGTTTGCCGAGGGAACTCATGCCCTCACGTCGAAGCCCAAAAGACTTCGTCTGATAGGTCAGGAAGCCACCATAAGACGACACCTAAAAAAAAACAACCAAAGAATTTATAATACCACGAAGAAGTCATTACCCTCTAATATAAAATGCATTCGTCTGAAAGAAACAAAGTATTTATCTCCAGGATTAGTAAAAACAAAACAATATGTCATGTAGCTTTATCTCAAGCCTGTATTTAGTGCTCGATACAGTGGACCTGGTCTGTATACCACTACACCAATGGCGGCTGCTGGTCTTTCAACGAGGGGAAGCTCACCGTCTGCTTACTTTATTTATACATGACAGCAAACGGCCTGTGATCAAATAGGTGATACTACACAGTGAAGAATGGACATGGTGGAGTCATTTCACCAAGAAATTTGTCTTTTGACTTCACTCACAAAATCCGTGATGGGACTGAAGCTCCCAGTGATTAAGTGATGATGTGATGATTAAGTGATAATTCATTATTTCCGTTTTATTTATTATCTGAGTCTGAACAAGCTTTTATTTTGAAAAATCTCACTTGAGTGCCAAAAATTAAACCCACAAGCGAGCAAAATTGAGTAAAAAACGTCTTTGGAAAATTAACAGCGACTTTGATTTGATGCTCGTGTGACGCAATGTTGCAAGGGAGCTGCTAATAACGTGCATACGAGTACACAGTGGATTCACGTGTATGACTATATTCGCAATTTAAACAATCTGCGTGTCCCCTTCTCACCCCCCCCCCCGGTCCACGGTAACATTGTGATCAAAAGGTTGGGGACCACTGATGTTGAGCTCAGTATAGCTGTCAATCAAAACGGGATTCGGTCCCACGACTGATCCTCCAATCATCTTGCAGAAGCTCCGCGTTTAGACCCGCCCACAGCTCCATTCACGCCCAGAGACGCTCAGTGTCCGGGGGCGGGACAACGTCGAGGCGTTTAACCAATGACCGTCGAGTTAGCAGCTGATTCTGAATAAACTCGTCTTCGAGATGAAGATGTTCTAACGCATTTGTGGTCAATGAAATATTAACACAACTGTACGTATTTGACCGAGAATCGCTGATATAACAGTTAATGAATTAACTATGTACAATTTGTTTAGAAAGCACATACACAATTCAAATACACAATAGCACCTGATTAACAGCACACAGTTGTACATGTTTGTTTACAGCTCTAATCCCCTCTGGGTTAGAATCACGCACTTAATGAATTAAACATTTTTTGCTGAATGATGAAACTGCAGCTGTCGGTTTGTTTTTGCCAGGTGAGTGCAGTACACTTTGAATATCTGCTGCCATCTAGTGGACAAGACTGAAATTGCACCACATGGAAATCCCAGACACTTTTTTTTGTTGTTTTTGGGTGCATAGATCTTTCATTAGGGGATAATGTTGGACTTTCACTTGGTTGTAGGCAGCACCAGATTGCGTGGCAGGTAAGAATCTGAACGTTTTATTCAGTTAACATGTGAGGAAAGCATTCTCACCCTGTCACCCAGGTACGATGGAGGCAGAACCCAATGTAGCTGCTGCACGTCTGGAGAAAGTTCCTGGACATCAGCCACCACTGTATTACTGAGCGGGTTTATCACGGTCGGCACCTCGTTCTGACTCTCCGCTAACAGCCGCCAGGAGAGCATGTCCACGAACTTAAAGAGCAAAGAAAACGTGTCAATTATCAAGTGTGCAACCTTCCATACTAATTCATTTATCTATCTGTCTCTCTGTCACTCTGTCGCTACCTGTCTGCCTGTACACTGTACAATATATGGCCAAAAAATATCTGGAACTCAATCATTTTTGGATGGATGGATAGATAGATAGTTTCATTGATAGTTGCAGTATAAACACACCTTAGTTCTACGTTTTTCTGAGCTGCGACACTGATCGGTCACTCCAAAGCAGAAGCACCGGGTGCATCCTGTAAGGTGGGCGGGGTCGAAATTAAACGAGCCGTCACGGCACTCATCACACAGCCTCCCCTTTACATTACTCTGAGAAAAAAACACACACACACACACACACACACACACACACACAGAGAGAGAGAATTAATGATATTTTACATCCATCATGGTATAATCCATGATATGGTCAAAAGTGACCTTTATGTGATCTCAGCTATAACAGCCACTCTTCGAAAAGGAAATTACAGAATATCTCTGGGAATGTCCATTTTTTTGTTGGTCAACAAAGCTGTAGATTGGGTCTGAGGTCCGGACTCTCACCTTGCAAAGGCAGCGGCCGGTGTCGGGGTCACAGATCTGCGGTGTCACTCCACCAGCGTTACACGAGCAAGGCACACAGTCGGGAAAACCATAAAAACCAGCGACACACTGAGAGCACTGACGTCCACCTACTCTCGGTTTACACCTGAGAAGAAGAGGAGAGAAGAGACAGATGTTCAGTGCATTAATCCATTAATCCATCGTTCCAACAATCCATCCATCCATCCACACACCTATCCATCCACCAATCCATCCACCAATCCATCCACACACCAATCCATCCATCCACCAATCCATCCACACACCAATCCATCCACACACCAATCCATCCATCCACCAATCCATCCACACACCAATCCATCCACCAATCCATCCACACACCAATCCATCCATCCACCAATCTATCCACACACCTATCCATCCACCAATCCATCCACACACCTATCCATCCACCAATCCATCCACACACCTATCCATCCA
>JAYDZG010000036.1:22155569-22167053 GCA_034509265.1 Microcambeva bendego
GTTGCACAATCAGACGCGTGATTTTCTTTATATCACTAATTTATTGCACCTTTGCTGTGGCTGAAACACATGAATGCAATAGAGGCCGTCCAAATACTTTTGTCTCTCTAGTGTGAATACCGTATACTATATATTTGAAGCACATTGTGTTTTCCAGAGGTGCTAATATTCCTGCACCACATGTAAGCACACGTATTTATTCTATGACTCTGAAGCATGATGACACGTCTCTGAGATAATGTGATGTGCCCACATTTAAGAAGTGTGAGGAAATTACTATGGTGATATTTGCATGTTCGGTTTAATTATAAACGACTTGATAAACAAATAGAATAAGACACGAAGCAGAGATCGTCCTGTCTGCTCTTCTGCCCATCTGTAAAGGAAATAAACGCACTTGTTGTCGTAGTCAGGGCACAGACCCGAACCCCTCCGCGCACCCCCTTCTTCTGAGAAAGGAGAGCAGGTTTGAGAACTATTTCATGATCTATTTTCGACTTATTCTATTTGCACAGTGACCTGGATAGAAAATGTTCTTGAAGGTGGCATGATGAACAGTGATGGTGCCCAATGATCACAATCCCTCTATAAATAAATAAATAAATAAATAAACACTTCCGCACATCGTTCAGTCATTAAATGATTGTTTAGTTGTATTCATTTATTTTCCCTCCTGTTTGAGGTCGCTGTAGAGGTCCTGGTGCCACCAGGATCTGAAAGGGCAAGGCAGAAATACACAGTGGACGTGGTGTTAATCCATCATCGGGCATCCCACACCCACGTATTTATTCACTCACTCACCCACTCACTGCCACACACACACACACACACCCACCCACACACACACACACGAGCAATTTAGATCAGTCTAACGTTTGCATGTTTTGTGTGATGACACCTCCGCCACCAAGTGTGCCAACACGGCGCCCGTGAAATCATTTCCTCGTTTATTTTCAAAAATACATTGTATAAAATAATAATACAAAAGTATGTACATAATAATCCTATAATAATATTAAAATACCACATATTACCATATGACTGCGGCACAGTGGCTAAGTGTGTAGCACTGTCGCCTTACAGCAAGTGGAGTTTGCATGTTCTCCCTCGTCTGCGTGGGTTTTCACGGGAAGCTCCGGGGGCAGTCAGGTTAATTGAAAGTTGAATGGTCCTTTAGGTATCTAGGCACTAGGATGCATAAACGAGTTCATAGTAATGCTGGTCCGAAACCCGGATAAATAGGGAGTGTTGCGTCAGGAAGGCCAACCGGCATAAAAACAATGCCTAACAAATAACGCAGGATCAAGATAATAAGGGAAAGGTACAGGTCTGGTAATCAGAAGGCTGCCGGTTTGAGCCTCACCACTGCCAGTTTGACACAGTCGGGCCCTTTAGTGAGGCCCTTAACCCTCAATTGTTTACCTTTGTGTATGGAAAGTCGCGTTGTATATAAGCCACTAAATGCTGGAAATGTAAATAGTTATTTTGGCCGAATATGTTTGAACTTTGCACCTCAGCTGGGCATCATGGCGCCTCAGCATGCCGTGCCAGTTCTGAAGCTTCTTGTAAAAGTCTGATGCACACACACACACACACACACACACACACACACACACACACACACACAGAGTACAGTACTGAATAACACAGATCGCCATGGTAACCGATTTTCCCGCGGCTCGGTCCGCCTGAAGGGGAAAAGAGATAAACTGCTGCTCTAAATGTACGTGGGAGAGATGCTCGTGGGTCTGAATGGGAGGGGGGGGCTCTTGAAGGATGCCAGTGGGTAACTGTTCCACCGCTCCCGCTTTATGAGCCTCTGCTCTTGATCCCAGAGTCTCTCTGGTTTTGCGCGTCCGTCGCGGTAGAGCCGCATCCAGGATTTCAACCTTTTGGAAAAGTTGGAAGCGACGCGCTGGCGTTAAAGCTCCAGAAATGAAGTTTTTTTGCGCGCTTCTGGGTTTTTAAAATCTAATCACGACGCAGTTTTGTTTTATTTGATTTGATTTGATTGTTCCGATGCGCGCTGCGGCTCGAGACGTTTCCCACACAAACCTGAGGAGCATTTAAAGAAGTTTTGGGGTTTGGAGTGCTGGAGATGCACCTAAAGCTCAGTCTGGCCTCTGATTCATGAACAACTTTTTCTGGAGTAAAGTTTTGGGGTTTTTTGGAATGTAAACAGTGCCAGAGCGGTGCAGTTCGAGTCCCCTTTTCTGAAGTGGATGGTGTGCGCGTTTGATATGGAGTGAGGGCGGATCGATAGCTGTCGGCATGGCGCGCTTCGGACAGCATGCACCGAACGGGACGGGATCCGGGTCACGATCGGGTACAGGACGGGGCTCAGGACCGGCATCGGGATCAGGTTCGGGTTCGGGAGCAGGACCGGGAGCAGGACCGGGATCGAGTGCTGGACCTGGAGCTCCAGGTACGGGGACGAAGAGCGCTAAAGCGCGGCGCGCTCGACCGGTAAAACCGGGTCGCCGGAACTGTCTCACCGCGAACCGGTCCTTGTTCATCTTCTCTGAGACCAACCCGGTGAGAAAATACGCACGGAGGATCATCGAGTGGCCATATCCTTTCCGTTCGCACCTTCATCCGAGTGTGTGTGTTTGTGTGTGCGCGCGCGCGTGGGTGTGTGAGTGTGTGTGCGCGTCTAAACTGTCTAAACATCTTCACATAAATAAATAGACGTATTTATATATTTATTAAGTTTTTTAACTCGTTTTGGTAACATTCATGGCAGGAGAAGTACCTAACACAACATTCAACAGTTTTAATGTCAAACACAAGCATGGGGCAAGTGGAGGAAACCCACAGGAAAGGAGAACATGCAAACTCCACATAGAAAGGGCAGTTAAATGAATGAATTGATAAATAAATGAACTGTGGATTTTTAAGTGTTCACACCCAATTCCCAGTTCAAATTTGATCACGTGTTTGCAGTAACCCTTTTAGTATGGTGTTCGAGTTCAGAATGTCTTTCATTACATCCATATGTCAGGGGCCTAGAAGGTCACTCCAGTTTTTTTTATGTAATGAAAGAAAGGAATTCATGGGAATGGACAAGGTGCCAGTTCTCGAACCTAGGACCTTCTTGCTGTGGGGCGACAGTGCTACCCACCGAGCCACCATGCCACACTGGATGGATGCTGTAGCTGCCTATTACGGAGATGAAACTTTATATTCTGGATTCATCACTCACCCAGTCACCTTTAGACCTTTAAGAGTAAGATTTTAGGACTAATCTTATTAGAACAAGCTGTAGCCTAGTGGTTGGGTCACCAGTTCAAACCACACCACTGACACTGCTGTTGGGCCCTTGAGCGAGGCCCTTAACCCTAATTGCTCAGACTGTATACTGTAACTGTGCTGTAAGTCGCTCTGGATAAAGGCGTCTGATAAATACTGAAAATGTAAAACAGCATTTATTCTCCTCAACATGAAATCCAGATTATAATTTGCGGATCATATTATGTTTGACATTTCTAGTAATTAGCAGACGTTTAAATGCCTGTGACAGTGTGACGTCTGAGGCTGCTCAAGGACCCAACAGTGACAAAGTGGGAATGGTGAGGCTCGGACCAACAACCTTCTGATTAGTAGTTCGGTATATTAACCACTAGGCTATGGCTTGCATTGTGTTGTATATCTTGCTTACATGAGATTATTTAGTTAAGGTTAATATAAACAGTTATTCACATCATTGCACACCTTTGGACTGTGGGAGCTCCAGGAAAAAACCTACATGGAAACGGGGAGAACATGCAAACTTCACAGAAAGGACCACCAGGGAACTGAACACAAACCAAAGGGCACAAACCAAAGACACCATGCTGCACCATTTTATAAATGTATGATTGTAATAAATGTCATAATAACTAAAATAGTTTATAATAATTACTCTCTTTAATTGATGTTCAATTTGGTCCTTCATCCTTGTTTGGTTCTCCGGTGGTTCTCATGATGTGCACTACAGTTTTAGGGAGAGTAAGCATTTGCATTTTTTGCTGATAACAGTGTGAATGGCCTCAATATTTATTTTCTCTTGAATTCATCTGATCTTGTCTTTGTGTCTATGTGGGGTTTGTATTGGAGGACGAGTGTTGCCAAACTGGATGATGTTCTTCTGATGGTCTTGTTGCAATGTCATGTCACTATTTTGTTTTTTGAGTTTTTACAATGAACTAGACTGGCCTCCAATAATGCTACAGTGATGTGATGTATAGTAATAGTGATGTGAATCCAGCTTCTTTCTGGTTTTCCCTGTTTCAAGTTCTTATAAGATTCAACACTGGGGGCAGCGATGGCCTTGTAGGTAGATCTTTGGTTATCAATCAAAAGGCTGAGAGTTCAAATCCCGGCTCTGTCATGCTGCCATTGTATGGCAACTTAAACAAGCGTCTTTATCACAGGACCTGTTGGTGCCTGGGATATATCAGGCATTAGGTGAACATTTTATCATCAAAACCGATGCTAAAGTTAAACAAGGGCCAAATTGTGATGGCTAGATGCCGGATCTCCAAACTACGGCTCTTGTGGGGTGTTACCGGTCTGCAGTGGTCGGTTTCTATCAAAAGTGGTCCTAGGAAAAAAGGGTGGTAAACCGGCAACAGGGTCATGGGCGGCCAACACTCATCGATGCACGGGGGACGTGAAGTTAATGCTGGTTAATGCTGGTTCTGATTGAAACGTGTCAAAATACACAGAGCAGCACAGTTAGTTGTGTAAGGTGCAGCAGAAGGGATCAACTCGAAATTAGGAAGGTTGTCATAATGTTATGCCTGACTGGTATATTTTTAAATAAGTAATAAAGTAACTCTTTTTCTGTTCTGACCATCTTGTACACTCACTCGGTGGTGTAGGTGTCAGGGCTTCACATCCTCTTGTGGATACTGGTCGTAGCTTGATGAAGGTGATAATTGACTATTTTTTTATCTGTTGCCATTTTTGTCTCCACCACACAAGCACCTTCTGTAGTATTTGATCATCTAAATAATTCTTCCTGTTCCTAGAGTTCATCATCAGTCTGTTTTGTGCCGTTCATCTCTCCTGCAGAATCCTCCTGCAAAATATCCAGTTCCAGTTATCGGCCCAGTGCTATAACAAGGTGGCCTATGTGAAGCTGTTTTAGAAGAAGCTGATTAATGTCGAACCGAATGTAGGAAGTTCTTGCCAGTCGGGGCTATTTATAGCAGGCGGTTGTTGCGTGGATGATGGCGACTTCTCGGCATGAATCACTGAGAATCCCACACCTTCATCACACCGTTCACTTCAACTTAATGACACCAGTGATTCTGCTGAGAGATAAATAATGGATGCGAGAGTCTCAGTAGGTTAGTGACTGTCCATCTGAAGGATTATGGGCATTTTTTGTCATTAATCTTGAAGGGGTTCCTGCAACAGGAGGTATTTCTCCTGGGGTATCTCAGGTCACGGTCACTTCTCCTGTCTGTGTGGGTTTCTTCTGATTCTTTCGTCTTTATTGGTCACTAAATTAGTCCCAGGTGTAGGTGAGTGACCTTTGATGGACCTTTGGTGGAACATTGAAACCCCCATAATGTATTACAGTATTGTGTATCCAGATTTACAAAATATAGGGTTGTAGTTTTCAGCTTTGGGCTCTCGGTTCAAAAGTTGAGAGTTTGAACCACCGCCCTGTAGCCACTCTTGGGCCCTTGGGCAAGGCCTTTGACCCTGTTGGCTCCAGGGCCAGCTTACTAACATCAGGTCTAAGTGCATGGATACATGCTAATGCGTGTTCCTCTAGTATCAAGGCTGCATGATCTATGCAACTTTTCTTTCTTTTTTGAACTTTTATGTAAAATATCTTCTACATGGTCTATTAAATTATTTTAACAAATGAATGTAAATTACCAGACACGATCGGTAAATAGTTGGGCTTTGTCCCAAATCATCTTAAATCAGACTGTAGTGAACTTTTACACCAAGCAAAGCCAAACTCAGTTCTTAAAGTGACAGCGATCAATTAAACACATTAAAATAACATGGAGCAATATGAACTAATGTGAAATATATTAGTTTAAATTTAAAATACAAAGATATTCAAATAATTTAAACATTAAAATATTATTATTTTATTATCTAGGGCCATTTAGGCACCAAAGCACATTACAGGCTAAATTAGCTCAGGCTTTATTTGAGAGGAATTCGGATGTAGAACTTTATAAACACTGTTCTTATAGGAATAACAATGGACTGTAGATGCTTTACTATGATTAATATGACAGGTCCACATGTTGTTATACATGCTGCATCCAGAAAAGATTCATCGTTGGACCCTGTGAGCGCCCGTGTCTACTGATAAGGTTTATAGTCGACAAGAAGTAGATCCTCACTTTTGCAATATTATGTTGAAATAATTGTCTGATAGAAGAGTAACTGTTAATATGTGTGTGTGTGTGTGTGTGTGTGTGTGTGTGTGTGTGTGTGCGTGCGTGCGTGCGTGTGTGAGAGAGAGAGAGAGAGAGAGGAATGTTCACTCAAAAAAAGCCCCGATTATGCTTACATACCTTGATGTAAGTGAAATCAATATCATTTCATGATGCCCCAAGTTCTTGAATAAATGGGCAAGCATATCCAGGAGAATGTAGCAGCAATATTATGTTTTTTATGCGACTGGTAGAAAACATTAATGTAATGCAAATGATACTTCAATGTGTGTAACAGATTTTAGTTACAACAGAATAGTCTGGGCCTCTTTAGAGTGAATTTCCCTGTATAAATACAGTAGTGGGAGCTACTTGTGAATAAATCCTTGTAAGTCATTGGGATTAAGTAATACATTAATGATTAACATTCCTACTTGCTAAAGCTTTTCATAAGAATCCTCTGCTGGATGTTATAAAAATGACTTCATGCAATTTGCCATAATATAATAATTAAGTCTTAAACATTTATGCTGAGACTATGATCCATACTTTCCATACTTTTACCTCCCATGATGCTTTACTGCCTTGCAGCTATTTGCATTTTTATATTATTTTTGTATTTTGTATGTTCTCTCTTATTGAAAGTTTCACCTTAACTGTAATGTTACTCCATTTGAGTACATGATCCTGGCCACCATCATCGCCAACTGTGTGGTCCTCGCTCTGGAGCAGCATCTTCCTGGAGAGGACAAGACGCCCATGGCCAAGAGACTGGTAAGCTTTTATTCAGGCAGAGCTGAGATTTGAATAACATTTTTAATGCAGTTTTTTTGTTTCTCCTTTTCTTTGGTCCAGTTTTGTTTAGTGTTTAAGTTTTAGGAATAATTGAAGCTCTCCAGCAAATACCGGGTCCCAATGAATTTGTACCAACCGTCATTGTTCACCTTCAAGCAGTGAGCAAACATGATCAAGTGGCATTTATTTAAATAGCGCTTTTCACAACAGGCATTGTCACAAAGCAGCTTTACAGAGAAACGAAGAAACAATCAGTAAAACAGAAAATAATTATTATTTCAATATACATAATGATAGAAATCAGCCAGATGGGATCTAACACTGTTTAGTACCTCTTTGAGAAAGCTAAAGGCTTTCAATGAAAGATGATGCCGTGCTTACAGACTACTTTACCCAATGAAAGCATTTAAAGGCTGAACAATGGACCACGGACAGACCCTTGTTTGACACCTGAGCATTCGTTTAGAGTCTTTTGATTCGTAACCATAGAATAAAGAATCTCTGAGCAAGCCTAAGGCGAAAGTGGCAAGGAAAAACTCCCACATCTGGAGTGGAAGAACCGTTTAGAGTAACCAAGACTCAAAAGGAACGCATCCTCCTCTGGTTGACTCTTGATATATTTAGCATTAAAAACGAGTCAATTGTCCAAAATCCCCATGTTAGCCTAGAAACATCTGGAATTCCAACCTATAATAAAAAGCCTGAATGGAAGCCATCAACGACTACAAAATGATGCAATACAAAAGCCTTTGCATCGTCCGACCGTCTGCAGCCGTGACTTGAGCCGCAATGATGCCACGAGCCATCTGCGTCAAGGAGCTGGAAGCCAACGAGCTCTGTGTGACCTACATGAGGGATTCTGTATCTTGGACGGTGCTTTCATGGACCCTGCTGGGTGCAAAGGAACACAGTCATGCTCACTAATTTGGACAGGTGTGCACATGCTTAATGCTATTCATGGGTCTGCTTCCACCCAGGGTTTGTTACAGAGTAAAATATGAATCTCAATTCAAAATGAGAGTTGGACAGATCTTGGAAATCTTTTTTATAAAGGATAAAAAAGTGTAGGATGCATTTACTTCCATAGAATCACACGTCATATCTGCAACGCCCACAGCCAGCGCGCTCGCTGTGATTCATAAGCAGATACCGCAAATGCGTGCACTGGAAGCCAATGGTGGTTTGTAGGAGTTGTCATAAAGCAGCTGCAGGCGAAAGAGAAAGGATTACCACACGCTTTTGTTGCCAACTTAAGTAAGTAGTAAGTAACTAAAGGAATAAGTAACTAAATCAAGAAAACTATGGTCGGCAAAGTGTGATTTATCACAGCGACCCCCACCTTCAAGATAGAGGTGGCAGAAGTACACAAGTTCAGTACTTAAGTAAATGTACTAGTAATCTGGTAGAATAATTACTGAAAATTTGAAATTTGCCCTTTTTTTCTCAAGTAGAAAGTACAAAACTTAAATTTACTTTAAGCAAAATGGTAATCTGTTTGAAAAAATATTTTCAATTCATAGTTGGAACTATATAAGATTTTTAGTTTAGATTAGATTCAACTTTATTGTCATTATGCAGAGTACAGGTACAAAGCTATTGAAATGCAGTTTATATATAATATATATATAAGTTTATATAATTACATGGACTGGTGTTGGTGAAGGATTTAAAATAGAAAAACAAGACTACTCAAAAATACGTCACAGTTAACTGCTCAAAGTTGAGCACAGATGTGGAGTGTGAAGGACACAGCTTTGCAATTCTGCCCGACCGCCTTGAATAGAAATGCAACCTGTCATTAGAACTCAGGTGTAATGAAGCACTCAGGTGCACAGAGCTGAAAACTCGACCATGCGAGCTCGAATGTTATTGGAAAGCTCTGTGCCTTCATGATTGGCTGAGAGGAGAATTCTAATGGCTGCTGCAATTATGACCTCTGCTGGCTGATCAGTGGCACCTGCAGAGACAGGAGATAGTGGAGATCAGTGCGTGCCTCACAGCTCACCTCGGTCAGGAGGTGAGGTCAGCAGCAATAGAGAGATTTCAACATGCAACATGTTAATTGGATTCAAAGAAAATTGCACAAAAAAAAAAAAAAAAATTCAGAGCAAATGAATGAAGCCTCATTTGTAAAGCACAATGAAGCCTGCAAAGCTGCGTGTAAAATGTAATGGTTAAAACTGACAAATAAAAGTCTTGCTTTAAAAGGCTGAACTTGAAAATAGGTTCAGTACAAGCTACAATATTTATTTGTTATTGTATTTATTGTGATCTTAATGTCATGTTTTCTACACTTTGGTACATTCACGACAGTCCTGCAAGTGAACATGTTATCCTCAAAGTTGATGTTTGTAAGCAGGTGTGAGGATCTGAGCGAGTTTTGCGAGGGTCATATTGTGATGGATAGATGACCGGTGGCTCTTAATCTGCAGTAGTGTTCTTAGTCTGCAGTGGTCAATACTGAAGACTATGAAGAAAGAATATTTTTGTTCTTCCTCTTCTATAAACAACCTTGAGACTGGAAAAGGTGCAAATAAAACCAGTTATTAGTTTTTATCAAGATTCATCAGTTCAAGCTATATATCAAATAAAGTCATGAACAATTAAGTATCTAGAGTTCACCTGACTGTGTGCATTGGGACTGTCAGAGGAAAGCAGAGCTTCTGATCTCCTCCGGTCGAGATGCAACAGTGCTACTTACCGAGCCACTGTGAGACCCAACAGGCCAATGAAACCATCGACTGTCTAAATATGCTCCCTAAAATTCAACAAATACACTGTGAGGCCGATCCATTGATTTCTGCTGTAAACTGAAAACATTTTGGTCTGAAATGAAAAGATGCTTATGAGATCAAAGATTTCAGCTTTTTAGAGGTATTTACATCTGGATCTGATACACAGTTCAGAAGGTAGCACCTTTTGTCTGAACCCACCCATTTTACTTGTGAGCAGTCATGTTTTGACTGAAAGAGGCTGCAGTGAAACCCTGGGAGGGCGTCACAAAAGAAGAAAAGTTTAGTCAGTGGGTGACGGACTTATGCAGTTATTACAAACAAAGGGTTTGAAACTAATTATGACCTCTTATTCACTTTCATCTATTTCTAGTTCATCTGTTCTAATACTAGTTTTAAATGGGATGGTTAGGAGCCCACATACTTCATCCTTTATATCCATCATATATTATATCTGTTGATGTATTGACTTGTTTTATTTTCTGTGCACTAATAGGAGAAGACAGAGCCCTATTTTATTGGAATCTTCTGTTTTGAAGCTGGCATCAAACTGGTAGCCCTTGGTTTTGTTTTCCACAAGGGATCCTACCTGAGGAACGGCTGGAATGTCATGGACTTCATTGTTGTCCTCAGTGGGTAAGTTTGGAATATCTGTTAAGCCTGTTGGGGTATGCTCTTGGAAAGAATGAGTCCTTGTAACTTTTTTTGGCTTTTCCTTTTTGCCTTTACTAACTAACAACTCAAGCAGTATTTTTTCCCTTTATTTACATTTAGCAGATGTCTTTATCCAAAGTGACTCACATAAGCTACAGTATCTAGTCTGAGCAAGGGCCCAAACCTGGCAGTGGTGGGGCTTGAACCAGCGACTTTCTGATTACTAGTCCACTACGTTAATCACTAGGCTACAGCTTGCCCAATATTAAAGTATGAAAGAGTTGAACACAGAGAGCATCGGGTTGATTTCTTTATTTGGAGAAGGAGTAAAATTGTGCATCTCTAGTCTGCTAAATAATTTAGAAAGTGACACATTCATACAGAAAAATCATTATTAATACAACATTATTAACGATAGAAAATTCGAGATTATCGAGCCATGCCGAAATCAACTATTTTCCTCCAAGCTGCCACATATTGGACAGAAATCAGAACCTGAGTAGTCTGAACTCGGGATTGGCAGCAGGTCAAGTTCCAGCAGGAAACTCTAGACATAAGGCAGGAAGGCCTTGGACAGGGCAGCAATTTATTGCATGGGCATTTTTATCTACATTTATTGCACTTAGCAGACACGTTTATTTAAAGCTACTTACAATTAAGGATTAAGCTTAACAGTGGCAACCGGGCAGTGGTTATGTTTGAACCAACAACCCTCCCATTACTAATGAGCAACACTGATCGTTAGATTAGCGCTGACCTATCTCAGGGCTTCAGCCACCCCTCTCTCTCTTCTTCTCTCTTCCCTCAGACATTGTCAGTCGTGTCTGTCTTGGCACCCAGCCTGTCCAGGTTTCAATCTTAGCAGTGGTGGGCAAGCATGATAGACCTTGTGCTACCTGAGTGCCTGTTATATA
>JAYDZG010000036.1:22394269-22404645 GCA_034509265.1 Microcambeva bendego
CAATGGCGAACTACTCCACTATCATTGCTGAAATACTTCATGGATCGATGATGCATCAAGTGACCGAGAGTCGACTGCGACTAAACGGATAATCATCATCAATATATTATTACGCCTACTAATATTTATTATTTTCATCATAATTACTTCTACTACTATTATATTCAATAATTTTGTTTCATTTTTTAACAGGACACATTTGGAATAGTTTAATACCTTTAAAGTTTTAGAATATTTTTTAAAAGATTAAGCAATAATGATTTATATTTTTTCTTGTTAGAAATACTCTTTATTATTTCTGTCTATAAAACCATATTATATAGTTATTATCCCTACATTATTGGGGTCATTTTATATCATTACTATTTTATTAATATTATTAGTAGTTTTATTATCAAGATATTACTATTATTGTCATGATTTTATTTTTATCCATTTTCTTCTTGATTTCTCTGTAATAGTTCCTATAAAAGCCTGAAACAGCAGGACCAGAGTCGCACTGAGGGTTACGAGAGGAGAAAGGAATGTAAAGAAGAAGTGAAAGCGTCGTGATTATTGAAACCATTACAACACTGAGGTGTCCACATCTGTTATTCTGCACATCTGTACTCCTGCACATGCCGCTGATTTGCCCGCGCTAACACATCTGATTCGACTTTTCAGTTCGTTACCAGGTGCGTAGCATCGGCCAAATTATCAAACAGAGCTGGAGCCGGGCCTTTATTTACGCCGGTGTTAATTGAAAGCAGGTTAGCTCGGCCGGCGTCTGAGCTGTTTCATGTTTCTGCTGCTCCAACACGCTAATTACTGCAACCGGATCCATTTATAAACCAGCAGCTAGCAAGACCAGTTCAGCTGGTATTATGAGGTACTAAAGGCACACAAGGTCTCCAAGGGTCAATGATGTACTCAATGATTTAGTTATTATGATTAAGTAATGTTTAGTAATGTGGTTTTAATGTTGCATTAAGCTCAAATAAATCAGGTTTAAGTCTTTAATAAAAGTCTTTATTAACAGTGCTCTTAGTGATTTCGATGGCTGCTGGAAACTCTTCCTTCCAGAGCAAAATATTCTCTTAGAGTGAATATAAACTGAGAAATAAAGCGGCTTTTAAAATTCGTATCCGTACGCCGCGGCCTCATACAGAATTCACAGCCTCACCAGGGTTGCCAGATTGTAACCGTCCAAAAAAGCCAAGAATAACTCGTCAATAAAACGTTTGGCAGCTTTTGGATGTGGTGACCTTTTTATGTTTCAGCTGCTTCAGAAAAGAATTGTCTTTTATTTATAGTTAAAGTCGCTAAAATGATTACACACCAGTCGAAATTCTGTTCACCCACAAAAACCTGTTTTTCTTCGCCGATATGCAACAGCCGCCCAATCTGGAAACGCAGAGCCTCACACTGTGTCTTCAATGGCTACGAGAGGCCTGCTGACAGGAGCTCCACAGCGCCCCCTATCCTCTACACTGTCGCAGGTAAGATTGTGGTCAGCCGATGTATTGCAGGTAGAGTTTCTTTGAGATGACTGGGCAATAATAGCTGGAGGTCATAATCATGTGACACCACTGTGAATGAGTGAATAGAATCAGAGGGATCAGTGCTTCAGGGCCTTGCTTAAGGGCCTAACAGTGGTGGCTGTTAATCATATTCAAACATCGACATATTTTTGGCGAATGTAAAATATTGGGAAACACAAAAATAAAATAAAAACACTGATATTGAATAAGAACATCTTTAGGCTTCTTGCACGGTGGCTAGGTGGGAAGCACCAGAAAAAAGGTCCTGGGTTTGATCCGGGTCCTTTCTGTGTGGGGTTTGCATGTTCTCCACGAGTCTGTGTGGGTGTCCTATCGCAGTCCAAAAACTTGCAGTCCGGTAAATATGAGAAACTGAATTATCCTGTCGGTACCTAAGCAGTGGAATTCTCTCCAGCGGCGATTCGTCGTTCATCACTTTTTAAAAAAGCTCCGCTGGGTCCGGTCTCATCTTTATTTCAGACATTTTTTACTTCCTGAAGGAAATGTTAGATCACCTCGGCACTTCCCCTTGTGGATTGAAGCCATGGACTAAAAGCTAATTGAAGCCGTAACGGCTCCTGGAGCGTTTCCTTGGTGTGTGCCGGCCGATGCGCTACAATATACGGCGCGCTCGCGTAGCCTGGAGCCTGCACCGGTAGAGTAATTACTCAAGACTTTAAGAGTCTCTTTACCTCTCTGTAAATGGGACACGTTTTACGAGACCTAGCGCCCGATCCGCGCCGCCGTAGCGATGATGTTTTTCAGCCCGACTGCCCCTGGATGTAAGCCCAGCCTGAACGGGGGCTAAACGATGCCCCCCCCCCCCTCCGCCCCCTTCGCTGGATGGATTTCTCAGCATCTTTCTCTTCCATTACGAGTGGACGGCGACTCCCCGCGGCGTGGCGCGCTCCGTCTCGCTAACTCCACCTCGCTCGACGAGAGACGGATCAGTCAGTCCGAGCTCTCTGATGGGAGAACGTTCCGGAGGATCATTGGCATGCAACAGAGACGTAGCTACAAAGCAACCAATCGTCAGATCAATCAACCCCCTGACCTGGTTCCTCCTAAATGATGTTCCAGCTCTCTCGCGAGTGTCAAACACACGGCAGCTACACCCGGGTGTAATAAATACCCAGCTAAATAGGGTACAGAGACAGCGGAAGTCTAGTGGGTAGAGATTTGGACCGTAAAATGAAGGGTTGTACACACTGCTCAAGGCAACAGCTAAACCTGTGCTCTGACTCAAGCTGGTGTATGTGAAGAAGGAATTCAGTTATTGAATATCTATTGTTTCATTCACTGTGGTAAACTCGACGTCAAGCTTTGGCGACGTTGAGATGTTTAAAGACGCTTAAAGACGTTTACGGATGTACGGGAAACCTGTTAACGCGTCCCATATGTTAGCCTCATGTAAAATAATGAACACTGACATGCTTAGGTGTCCAGACATCCAGAAGGTCCTGGCTTCGATCAACAGATGGAGCGGTCCACGACATTTCTATGTGGAGTTGGCATGTTCTCCCCGTGTCCATGTGGGTTTTCTCGCACAGTCCAAAGACATGCAGTCAGGTTAACTGGAGACACCGAATGGTCTACTGGAGTGCATAAAGCGGTGGGGTTAAAGGGAGGGTTTTGTCAGGAAGGGTATCCTGTGTAAAAAAAAACCAGTCAATTATTATTTACTGGGGGTAAAACCCGATGTCAGTTGAGTGGTGTTGAGTTTTCCTGTGGAACTGCATATATTTTAGGGTCCGGGACACGTTGAATTAAAGAGTACAAACGGGTTTGGTTCCTCTGGACCTTTCCTGTACACCCTTATAGGAAGAAATACCTTCAAATGTAAAATCTTTTAACTTCAATGTCTCCATCCTGCAGGGTGGGAAAGACCGAACTTAAGGATTAAGGACTAAGAATTAAGGACTCTGGTTGCCCAGGGTGCCCATACAGAAAACAGTAAAGACAGGGATTGGGGCGTGGCTCTACGTATGCGAAGCTGCCGTGCAAATCCTCTACGGTTTTGATTTCTTTGTGCTTGGTGGCAAAACCCGGCGCAGTGTCCAGGACCGACTAAGGTCCCGCTTTATTTAAAACCAAACCCTACAGCGGGCGGATTTAAACAAGTCGTCCAGACGGACGGCGTCTGACGGCGGTCCTGACGTTATTCAGTTCGACATGTCAGGTCTCCTCTCTCGATCCGGCATCCCAGACATTTTGAAATGAAGAAAGTTCAGTGGATCCGACGTGGCTTTTCAAACACAGAGACGCCGTCCGGGCCGAGGAGCCGCGCTCGGCGTGTCCGAGAGCCTGACGTGCTTTCAGCGTTTCTTTCATGAGCCACAACACAGACCCGCCTTCCAATCAAATCAGAGAGCAGAGATTTCACGGTCAGCGGTCAGCTTGTGGCGTCCCGAAGCGTTTAAACACACGCTAAAGCTTTTTAACAGCAGCTTTTCTTTTAACGCTCTGTCATTTGGATGGTGGGGCACGCAAGGAAGAGATGGGATATTTTAAACGTGGAAAGAGATCGCGTCCCATTCAGTTCTCCAGAAACAATATGAGCCACGAGCTCGGTGAGCTGCCAGCATTCCAGCGCTGCAAAAGTACTTTTCACATTCCTGGAGGAAACCCTTAACCTCATTATATTAAAATGTTTCACTGGTGGGCTTTAGGGGGGAAAAGCTTTTTATATTTATTACCTACAGGACATGGGAAATCATCCGCAATGTCACGTCTCTCTTCCTCGTCTTGAGTCCTTCCATAAGTCCGTCCTTCAATGTTCCACTAGCCCCCCAGCACCGAGATTCTCAACTCCCTGGTCCGGTTCGTATGTCAGCTCGCAAGCCAATGAAACTCTCTTTTCATCACTGTGCGATGTGAGCTCACGTGCTCGGAGTGGTGGGCAGCCCTAGCCATGGCGCACAGTTAGCAGTTAGGGGTCGGGTACCTTGCTCAAGGGCACTTCAGCCGTGACTTGTCGGCTCTGCAAATCGTATTTTAGTTGCACCACCTGAGCACCTACTATTACTCACTATTACTATTACTCTATTACTATTACTATTACTATAACTCACTACTTTAAAAGTATTATTTGCTGGACATGGAAAGAAAACCCCAGTTGATGTTCCAGTTAATTCCAGAGTTTTTCGTAAAGTCTCCACTGAGCTTGCTTAGTGCAAAAGCCCTAAAATTGTGCTAATTCGAAGGTCTATGTTTTTCTTTATTTTATTGTATGATCACACCTGCTAGCTATCGCGGGACACAGGAAGCACAGGAAATCCATCCTAAAAAGGGACGCTGCAACACTTTTGACCCCTCAAGATGCCCATTATGCTATTTTCACATGCTATTGTGCCTCCGTGCTTCGTGTGCTGGCCAAACTAGGCCACCGAGACACAGAAGTCATTAGATAAGATAGCATTTTATTGAGACCGAAGGAAATGGCAGTGTCACAGTTCTATACACATTTCAGAAGACAAGACAAAAGATAAAAAGATAAAAAGTACAATGATACAAAAATGAACACATAAATACAATTATTGCACAAATCATCGTATAAGATCATTTGTGGTCCGCAGCCAAACTGGGCAGATATTAATAAAATCAGGCGACGTTTATCTTCAGCAGAGATCTCTGCCCGGTGTAGCCTCGGGTTCCCGGTCTTGGCCGACAGTCGGTAGTTGTAGCCCAGTGTAGCCTCCAGGTCTGACATGTCATGCATGATGGTCTGGATCTACGACTAGTGTAGTTTTCGGACTCTCCTCCGAGAGGCAGCAGCAGACGGTGTGGTAGTCCTCGTGTGTATGGAGGTCAGACTCAAAGGGAGCTTCATCAGAGCCTCCCGGTGCACGTTCGCCCCCCCACCCGCACCCCGCCATGCCCCAGTGCTCCTGCCAGACGAGGATTAACCTGACACAGGATAAAGTCACAGCCTCGTGACTGCACCGTTCATGCCACTGCTGCCACTAACAAGCCTGCCTCTCACTGACGGCTGCCCAGCACTGTGTGTGTGTGTGTGTGTGTGTGTGTGTGTGTGTGTGTGTGTGTGTGTGTGCACGCTACCGGTTTCCTGTGCTTTTAGGAAACTTAAAACCCTCCTGCCCCGTTGACTGCTCAAGCCTGATTTCTTGAATCCCTCTGGAGAGGCAACAAGAAAGAAAACATCAAAGATTACAAACATCACAAGAGAGGATCTCGCTCCAGCCGCCAGCTCGGATTTTTTTTTTTGATGATTTATGAAATGTATAAAATTTACTGTATGCCTCAAATCCGGTCAAAACAGTTTGGGGAAGGCCTGCAGTAAAAATACGAATAAACACCCAAACAATGCTGTATTCCACCTCACACTCCAATCCATGATGTGCCCATACCGTACTCAGACATAGCCTGTGTGACATACCGCTGCTGGGGATTCGAACCCTGAATCCCGGTAGCAGTGGGCTAGCTCTACTACACTGATCAGGCATAACATTATGACCACCTTCCTAATATTGTGGTGGTCCCTCTGCTGCCCCGTACACAGCAGACTGTGCTGCATGATGTATTCTGACTCCTTTCGATCAGAAGCAGCATTAACTTCTTCAGCACCTTAAGTTCCAGTGAGCCTTGGTCGCCCATCACCCTGTTGCTGGTTTACCACCGTTCCTTCCATGGACCACTTTGATAAGATACTGACCAGTGCAGACTGGGATCACCCCACAAGAGCTGCAGTTTTGGAGATGCTCCGACCCCAATCTGGCCCAAATCAAACTTGCACATATTCTTTCACTCGCATCATAGCGTCACGTCGTACAAAATGTTCAGTTCATCCTTATCAGGGTCAGGGAGGGGTGCTGGAGCGTATCCGGGCTCTTCAACACGGTAACACCCTGGATGGGGCGCCGGTCCATCACAGGTACCTACAGGACAATTCAGTGTCTCCAATGTACCTGGACTGTGGGAAGAAACCAGAGTACCTGGAGGAAACCCATGAGGAGAACATGCAAACTCCACACAGAAAGGACCTAGATCATTCCACCCGGGTATCAAACTTAAGACCTTCTTGCCGTGAGTGCTACCCACTAAGCTAGCGTGCCGCCTCATACTAAATGTTCGTATGTTACGCCGTTCGTAACTCAAGGGTCTGTTGGACACAAAGAGGCGGTCAAATGGTAACGTGGGTCATCACGACCCGGGTTCATGTCTGTCTGGTCTCCATTCAGGCACTTTTACCTCCGAGTGTGTGCTTGGAATTGATCGATTGATCGGTTGATTGTTCCCACCCTGTGCCCAGACTTCCCTTTTGGCGGCTGAGCAGTTTGCAGGGAAATGCTAACGAATTAGCATCGTAATGAGCTTCAGAATTACAGTTTGTGGCCACTAAGTACATCCAAATATCACGCTAAGGTGTGAATAAATTACTCTCGCTTGATGGATAGACCCCAGATGCTGCGTGTGTGTGTGTGTGTGTGTGTGTGTGTGTGTGTGTTTGAAAGCGAGCTAGGCAGAGTGGCACGGCGAAGGCCCGTGCTGCCATTTCGCTAATGATTTGGCACCGAAAGTCTGGGGACAGATGGGAAGTGCGGATCATTCCATTGAATAAAAAATGAAACACACATTTCCTGTAATGAAAAAGAAGAAAGAAAGAAGCGACTCGGGCCCTTTTGAAACTTTAGACAAGCACACGCTCCAGCTGAAGGGGGGGGAAAAGGCGGGAAAAGGGTGCGCGTGAGGATGGGACGGAAGTTAGCCGCATTCAGCACCTTTCATCATGAAAGCAGGAGCAGAGACGGAATGGTGGCGTTCATCCTTCTGATCAGTGATGAGTCGAGCCGAGGACCGTGCGAGACATCTGGCTGTGAAGAAAAATGCTTAAGCTAATTAGCAGCGAGCGCGTCTTTTCCCGAACAAATTCGCCATTTCTTTTGACTTCCTCTGGCTCGCGTCTCGTCCCGGCTCCGCCAAATATCGAAACCACGCCCAACTTTGACTCCAAAAGAGCCCATTTTGCCTTCATTTTTATCCCAGGTGACTTACAGTACTGCGACAGTACACCGTATAAGCAGGTGAGTGTTGAGGGCCTTACTCAAGGGTCCATCAGTGATGACCTGGCAGCACTACTCCACATGACTGCTAGGCTACGACCCACGTACACACAGACTCTCTGGGATTCTCTTCCCTGGACTGGATGGGATCTTCTGGGAAGCATCACGTCTCCATGTTGGTCAGAGGAGCATGAGCGAGACCTCGAGGTTGCCCCGCCTTTCACTAATGCTGTGTAAGAGTTCTCCCGATGGTATGAGCGAACGCTCTCACCGTAACGTCAGTAGAACGTTCAAAGAACGTTTACCTTGATTAAAAATTTCCAACAATGTTAGTCTAGCATGTTTAGTTCGGGGGGCCCAAATAATTCCTTATGAGGGAAGTTCATCTCAGTTCATCTCAGGGATGGGCCACAATGAAAAGGTTATGTTCATTAAATTAAAATATATCATTGTGTATATATATATCTCATAAAATCTCACTTTACTGTTAAATAAAATACTGCCGTTCATTCAGATCGACTTGGAGCAGAAACGTCTGAACAAATGTAAATTAGTAAAGAAAAACTTCCAATATCTTTGAAAGATGATGATATTTACGGCTTCGTCAGGGTTGCCAGATTGTAATAATGTTTTCCATCCAAACACCAATTGGGTTTGTTGTCCCCTGCTCATCTGAAACACTATATACCCAATTTGGAGGAAAATTGCTCAATCTGGCAACACTGAGCCTCACTGGTTAGTTGACCCTGGCTGACATGAGCTCCACAGCGCCACCTCACCTCTCCATTGTCTCACGTAAAATAGACCCTACTTCAATCTAGCATGAAAAGGCCAAAAAAGAAGAGAGACGGTGGGTCCCAGATCAGGCAGCCCTGCTCATGGGTGTAATGTTATATGAACATTCTTCTGACATTTTTAAAAAGTTAAATAGACAACACATTGTATAGAAAATCATCGAAGGAAGCTTGTAAAGAAACATTCAATAGACCAAAATGAAGAAAACTGGACAACGTTCTTCCAGCCAAGATCTCAGCGGAACAATCTCACAAAGTAACGTTGCTACCTGGGCTGATCCCGATCTGTAGGAGCACCTCGATGGTGGTGTCGGCTCTATGTACCTCCAGTGCGCCCCCCTCCAGCAGCTGTGGGATGCACCACAGTCAGAAAATGAATTGAGGATCCAGAAATAAAGAGGACGTGAGTGCGCTTCTGAACTGTGAGTCAGGATCAGGAAGTGATGCAATAACGGTGATATGTTTCCACGCTGACAGGCGCATAGGGCTGTAGATAAATAAAAATAACTTTACTGAGGGGCTGCACGGTGGGTATCGGGAAGATCCTGGGATTGTGTGTGTGTGTGTGTGTGTGTGTGTGTGTCCTTCATCCCTCATGCCTCTGTTAAACCATTACATTACAAAAAAAACCTTCAAATGAATCACATCAAGACATTATTACTATTATTAAAATCATATAAGAGGAACAGATTACAGACGATAACCTGCTCCACGTCCAAACTAGGAAATTCCAACATGGAATGAATCAGCGACTACAAATCCCATCAGCCCTGAGCACTCAGCACAAACAGGTAAAGAAAACTTTTCTAAAAGCATCCAGGGTGAGGTGATCGAGGTCCTTTCTGTGTGGAGTTTGCATGTTCTCCCCATGTTCTCATGGGTTTCCCCACATAGTCCATCTCTACAGTCAGTAAGAAGCATCACAATTACAGAATAATTAAATAGTATAATTAATAATAATAGTGAGACCCATTACCAAACTAACACCCCTATAATCATTCAGAAGAGACTCACCGGTGACGTTCATTTCTTGTGAGACATTTAATCTCCAGTTTTTTATCTAATAACAAGGTACTTCATTTAACTTTGATTAAATAGTCGACGTGATTCGTTATATTGCCGTGATAGCAGCGACTAACAGATTACAAGGCTGGACGGTCATCATCTTGGTTGCTTTCTAAAAACGATTGCTCTCTAAAGCAGCTGGAAAAGACACAGACATCGGACAGGCTAGAAAATAAAAGTAGTTTGTTTATAATCACTGGTAGAGTTTCCCAGACTGATGCTTTTTAACTCTATTCTTTAACATAAGCTATTTAAAATGTAGCTTAATGCAGAATGTAAGTAAAATGAGAGGTTGTGAAAGTTACTTTGAGAAAACACACAAAAGCAAGATCTACTCAGGTACGGTAGCAGATGTAATTCTGTACCTTCCACAATCTTCCTTACAGGTGTGTGTAAATGCCCCGAACACCTTTTAATAGTGTCTCTTTCAAAACAGTTTCTCCTTGTCATCGGAGCCATTAGAAGCGTGGCCGTGCCAGTCTGCCAGGCAGCTGTCGCCCCTCCGCTCGGCCCGCGCCTCCTGACGGGCGCGGTGTTAAAAAACACGCTCGCATCTGGACTGAAACGATCCTCCGCCCGGCCTGAATAAGCAGCGCGGACCCGAGACGGCGGTTAGAGCGGCGCTGATGGAGCACAGAGCAGATGGTAGATGAGGTGACACCTCATGCTTCGCCATCGCATCTCTAATGACACTTTAATGAGGATTTTTTTTAAGTACAGAGCAACTCTGGGTTTGAGCCCTGCCTTCCGGTAATGCCTGTGATGATAACATGTGAACCTGAGGCCTTCCCCAAACTGTTAGCACTAATCTATGAGCACGATTTAGATTTATACACCTGTGAGCTACGTGAAATCCATAACGAGGGCAATGAGCATGTGCTGTTGAGCTACTGTGAAATATAATAATTCTAATGCATGCATAACTTTTTATTTTCATTGATCCTTCTACTCATTCATCAGTTATTGATCAATTTACT
>JAYDZG010000036.1:22580962-22596178 GCA_034509265.1 Microcambeva bendego
AAACTGTCAAAAATAATGGATTCATTTTTTGTGTTAAAAGGAAAAGTCTCAGCGCCCCCTGCTGTTTAAAGTGAATCTCATCTCAAAAGAATTGTCGACACGAATCGATTCCCCCCCAGAGGAATCGATTCGTATCGATTCTTACTGAATCATCTTCAGACACGATCGATTCTGTCGAATTAGCTGAGCTACTCGTAACCGGATCAGCTACAGTGAACTGATGGAGTCATGACCGGACCACAAACGTTTTCATAGCAGATGATCATCTGTGTACTGTTCATGTACTGTTTAATGTGTACTACATATTTGGACATGATCTGAACCGTGTGGAACGGTGATTCAGGACAAAGCTAATTACTGAGCTCTAACCCCCCCCCCTGGTCTCGAGCAGTGCAGTACTGTAAATGTGAGGAGAATCTACACCCGGCACGGTTAAATAGCGCCTCGGCTTCATATCTGCTTTCAGGAAACCTCTTCTACCTCGTGATGCCCACAGAGCAGACGGGCGCTCTCACCGAGGAGAGCAGCACAGACGAGGCTCCGGAGGAGGCGCCGCCGTCCTCACGGCCGGAGGAAGAGGAGCAGGAACGGCCCGAGGAGCTCGGCCAATCACGGCCCGGCATGCGGCGGCGCCTCATCAAGAACGTGGACGAGATCTTCCAGACGATCGAGGAGCTGCAGAAAAAGCTTCATCGACTCAAGGTGACGTGGGAACTCTTAGTTCACTGTTCCCCAAAAGTATGTCAACCCCAGGTGGCGCTTTTGTACATGAGTCACTAATGATGTGTTTAAAAACACACTTAACAGAGAACGGCACTGTACTTATGTTATTAAGGTTATTTAGGTCGTTTTACTGATTCATAACATTTTCTTTCTGAGCCACAACAGGAAATCACTCATCTCAGAGTAACCACACGTATTATGAGACGAGTAGAGAGAGAGAGAGAGAGAGAGAGATAGATGAATGAACGGACAGATAGAGATTGTGGGCAGGGCAGGTATGGTATGGTAGGGAAGTATGGTAGGGAAGTATGGTAGGTATGGTAGGTTGGTAGGTAGGTAAATATAGTATGTGTAGGTATGGTAGGTAAGTATGATGGGTAAATATGATAGGTAGGTAGGTATGGTAAGTAAATATAGTAGGTAGGTATGATAGGTAAGTATGATAGGTTAGTAGTTAGGTAAATATGGTAGGTAGGTATGATGAGTATTATAGGTATGGTAGGTTGGTAGGTAGGTATGGTAGGTAAATATAGTATGTAGGTATGGTAGGTAAGTATGATGGGTAAATATAGTAGGTAGGTGTGATGGGTATTATAGGTATGATTGGTAGGTAGTTAGGTAAATATGGTAGGTAGGTATGGTAGGTAAATATAGTAGGTAGATGTGATAGGTATTATAGGTATGATTGGTAGGTAGGTATGATAGGTAAGTATGATAGGTTGGTAGTTAGGTAAATATGGTAGGTAGGTAAATATGTTAGGTAAGTATGGTAGGTAGGTATGGTAGGTAGATGTGATGGGTATTATAGGTATGATTGGTAGGTAAATATGGTAGGTAGGTAAATATGGTAGGTATGGTAGGTGTGGATTAAGCCTTAGCTTAAGTGTTGGATCACCAGATTCCCGTGTGTGAGATCTGAACGTCTCTCCCTCTTCACCTCACAGGAGATGGAAGCCGATCACCACAGGATGATGCAGACTGCAGGAAGAACGTCTCAGCTCTTCAGTCCCGATGCTGACGAGCACGTCCACACATCCGCCTCCGTCAGCAGGACGCCATCTATAGGCCGAGGAGCAGGAGACGGTGGGTTCTTCTTACTGCTTTAGTACAAGCTTCACACTCTCTGTCTCACGCTGAGCAGGGTTCGGTCTCTCCGGGTCACTTTTACTGCATCATATCACACAGTTCAAACCGGATCAAGCTTTATTCATATAAACTTTAAATAATAAAGGTGAAGCGCAAACTCCACGTTAAACAGTGTATTGAAACGTTCTTCTCGTTCTTCTGAATAACGGTTCCACGGTTCTGTCACAGGTAAAGAAGGAGGTCCGACAGAACCCACTCGGCCCGAGATCCACTCGACGGGATTCTGATCCAGAGATATCGCACATTCAGAAGCGCGGGACCAGCGCGTCGACTCCCTCCTGCGTCTCGTAGCCTCGCCTCGCATCCCAGCATGCTCTGCTCCTGCGAGGAGATGGAATGGGCGGAGCTCGAGAACGTCGGTGCACAGGGGCGTTCGGATTTGATTTTAGAGGGTAAATGAAGGTCAGATACGGTGGGCGGATTAAAGGGACGTGAAGCTGAAGGCTCGGTGGAAGGAGCACCAGAAGGAACGTTGAAGGAACACGGGGTCTCGGAGGACCAGCTGTGGAAGGATCCCAGCACTTTACTCATTCAGGATCCCATAATGCACCTGCGTTCTGGTTCTATTGCACTGCGACTCCTGCAGGATTCTCGGGGTCTCCAGTAGGTGTGTTTATCGTAGCTGATGTTCATCACCTCCTCCCTAAAGCCTGGTCCATACCTCACCTGGCTCTCCAGCCGACCCCCTCCGGAGCTAAACGCTTTACTCGCACCACTGGGACATTCATCGCCTGCCTTGCTTCTCTCTCATCACCACTAGGTGGGAGCAGCTCCACACTGATTCTCTATCCTGTAGTGATTCTGCCAGGCTGTGATGTAAAGCCGGCTCTTATGAGCGCCCTGCTGGAGTCAACGGTTCGAATCTCTCCATAGCCATTAGGATGCAGGGCATTTGGGGTAAAACCTAAATTAGGAACACCTAAGACCCGACCCCAGATATACATTCACTGACCAGTGAAAAGGGCGGGAGCTTTTTTCTGACGCGACGAGCTGCTGCTCCCCCCTAGGGGCGATTAGAGGCTATGGCACCCGTAAAAATGAAAGGAAGTTAAAAGTGTTTTCATCGCGGGTGTAGTGATCTGGAATTATTTATTCTTTCTGTCCGGCCCCTGTCGAGATCAAACGTCAGACTGGGAATCCATTCATCATAACGGTTTAAATGGAAACCCCGGAGAGGAGCTTACGGTTCCTCTGGGACCAAACGAAACACTAGCCGTAGCCTCGTGGTTAAGGTGCTGGATTAGTGATCAGAAGGCCGCTAGTTCTAGCCCCACTTGCTCAGTCGGTCACATGACTGCTGAAAAAATGGATGGATGAGGATTATAGAAACGTTCTTCAGTCAGGTCTGTACGGTGTCCCATAAGCTGGTGAAGATCATAATGACCAGATAAGATTGTTCAGACCTACTCGGCACTTTATATAAAGCGACTTACATCACAGAGATAAGAGTAACCTGTGTACAGTTCAGGGGTTAAGGGTCGAGCGCAGAGGTGGGGGGGCTAGAGATAGCGACCTTCTGATATTGAGTGTGTCTCCAAATGCAGTTCAGAAATCTCTCTGTGGGTTCATGGTTTAGCACAACAGTAGGAGTTTAGAAGGTCCGTGCTCTAGTTGCCAGCTGTGATCGTTGGCACTGGGGCAAAGTGAGCAAGAAGGTCCCGGGTTCGATCAACAGGTGAATGTTCGGATCATTCTGCTCCAACACACACCCAGCTTAACTGGAGATCGTCCATGAGCGACTGATGCCTGTTGTTCTGAGCTGAATCAAACCAAAGTGAAACATGAAGATTAAAGATCCTGGAGAGCTGCGTTGGAGAGAGCAGGGTTCGCCTCACTTGGTGTCCACACGCCTTCCTGAAGTCAGTTGAGACTGGAGTATGAACCAGGATCATCTGCCGAGGAACACCGAGGGATCTTGAGTCTCCTCCACACTGGCTGCATTCACATCCACGCCGATAATCAGATCTGATCGCTTCAAGATCTAATCCTGATGTCACGTTTGCACACCTGGATCTTCTCGTCCAGTCGTCCGTACCTCAAACCAACACAAAAGACACTTCTTGGGTAAAATACTGGAGTAGTGATCAGAAGGTTGCCTGTTCAAGCCTCATTCTTAACCCCCAGTCGCTCAAGGTTCTTGTTATACAATTATACATCAGGGTCAAAACGTCTGCTGAACGTTTGCTTTGACATCCTGTCACATCACAGCAGGACAGTCCTGGGTTCAGTTCCTAGATGGAGAGGTTCAGGTCCTCTCTGAGTTGAGTTTGCATGTTCTCCCAATGTCTGCGTGAGTTTCCTCCAGGACCTCTGGAGGACTTTCATGAATTAGAATTAGAGATATGAGATGTAATCTTGAAACCTGTTCTGGGTTCACCTCACCCACCAGCCTGTTCATCAGAGTCTCGTTATCGTCCCGACGTCCTAATAAGCATAAAAGAATAAAAGAATAATAATGACATGTTCTGAACCGCATGATCAGGCTTCTTCTCCAAACTTCTCCCAGGTTCCTCTCGCAGTCCAAGAACATGCAGTCAGGTTATCTGGTTTCCCTCTGACTAATGGTGAGCTGGGATAGGCTCCAGCACCTCCCTCCCCATCACGGTTAAGATATGTAATACCACCTCACTACTGTAAAATAATAGAATAACATTCGGCCTCGTTAGTGAAGGAAACGTGATCATTTGGGATCTGGTTACATCTGAAGCCGTAGATCAGCTTGGCGGTGGATGTAAATGTTATCTTCGGGGTTCGAGAACTTTGTTTCATCCGATTCATGCAACACTAGAGTGAGAAAACGTTTCTCCAGTCTCTGCAGCCTGTAAAACAAACGTCTGTCATAACGGCTTCAGCTTCTTCTACAGCAGGGGTATGAGGGATGTACGGGGTTCTACAGCAGGGGTATGAGGGATGTACGGGGTTCTACAGCAGGGGTATGAGGGATGTAGGTGGTTCTACAGCAGGGGTATGAGGGATGGGTTTTGTTTTGGTTGGGTTTGAATAACTACTGTGTAACTCAGGTGGAGAAACGTTGCTCCTGTTACTCTCTTTAGCTTTAACTTTATATCCTCAAGTTCCTCCTGGTTTCCCCCTCCTCGCTTCGTTCTCCCTCTCGTCCTGCGTCTCCACTTCTGTTTACGCTTCATATAAAGTGCACAAAGAATGAACATGTGCAAACTACTGTCTGCATTTAATTCTCTAATGTCCTTATTGTCCACGTGTGTAATATAAACACTGTACTATGTTCCTTTATGTAAACCTGTAAAGAGTTTTTTTTTTTTTCATGGGTTTTATTTGTAGATATGGGACAAAGCGTAAATTATTTTATCTTGTTTAAAAAGGTGAGATGCTTCGTGCCCACCGAAGGAACCTGTAAAGCTGTTAGATGCTCCTTGGTTTTGTGCCATTAAAAAAAGGAATGCCGATATTAAAAATAATACCAAACGAGTGTGTGTGTGTGTGTGTGCTGCACTTATTTACATCTGGTACAAAGTAATGTGATATTAGAAGATATGTCATGTTTGGCTAGGAGAAATATGACACACAGGCTAAATTTATATCATATATCAAATATTTATATCATTTATTAGCATGGGGGAGAAAAGAGGAATAAAATGAGACAAGTGTGCTGGCTAATACAAATCAGGCAGGTGCTAGAAGTGTAGAAGGAGCAGGGTTCTGTCTCTCGGTGCTGGTCCATGCACTCGTACAGTGCGAGTGATGCAAAATGCATATGTCTGCTGCCCACATGTCGGAGGGTGAGCTCAATTCATGTCAAGGGGGGGCAAATTTGTAGAAAGCAGGATGCAATCAGGCCGAGATGAGCTTAAAAACCAAGAAAAAAGAGAGAAAAGATATTAAAATAATTACACAACAATGTGTCATGATGCCCAGGAGATGATTCAGCTCAGCTCAGTGGTTAAGGTTCTGGTAATCAGAAGGTTGCAGGTTTAAAACACAACCAGCTTACTACTGTTGGGGCCTTGAGCAGGAACCTACAATTTTTCAGACTTACTGTAGATAAAAGCTTGAGCGACGATGTGGCTCGGTGAGGAGCACGGTCACCTCAAAGTAAGAAGGTCCTGGGTTCGATTCCCGGGCGGGATTGTCCGGGTCCATTCTGTGTGGAGTTTGCATGTTCTCCTGTGGCGACCCTGAACGTCAGCAGCCTAAATTTGAAGTCACTTGGTATGTAAACCCAGGACAGTTTTGGTATTTGGACTAGTAATTGAAAGAGTGATGATTCAAGCCCCACGTCTGCCGGTTTGTCACTATTGGGCCCTTGAGTGAGGCCCCTAACTTTCAACCACTTACACATTCCACTGTGCTTTGGATAAAAGCATCTCCAACAAATGACCACCACCTTGTGAACGAAGACCTAACCACTAACTAGACTTTCTGGCTGCTCTGGAATGTACACGGCGTCCTGAACTACAGGAAGTACGAGGAGCTTTCAAATCAAAATAAGGCCGCCTCAAACAGGAAGCTGAAAATGAACTTCAGAGATCTGGATCTCATCGAGCTCAACACTGGCAGCTGGAGGCTGCATGAGGTTCTAATGCACAGGTGATGCTGAAATAATTTTTAGGGTTTTTAATTATTATTATTCGAGGTTTTTAAAAGAGTCGGAAAATTAATAAAGAACAGGCTCTCTGTGGCCTGGAAGCTTTTGAGTCCTTCCAGTGTGGTGATCAGGTGCCGGTGGGGTTTTATATTTTCTTCATATTTTGTATCTTCATGCTTCGTTGTCATTGAGGACTATTGCATGTTCATTATATAAATACTTTACTTTCGTTTCATCACTTAGAAACATGCAGAAGGTGGATTAGCTGCTCTTAAAGCCCTCTAATAAAGGGGAAGTTAAGTGGCTGTCTTTTTCTAACATTTGGACTGCCATGCAGTTTTGGTGAGCTGCTGTATCGCTCTATGTAGTGGGCGGCACTGTAGCTGACGGGTAGTACTCTCACATCACAGAGAGAAAGTCTTGGGTTCGATTCCCCGCTCCGGGTCCTTTCTGTGTGAAGTTTTCATGTTCTCCCTTTTCCTGTCAGTGTTTCCTTTGGGAAACACACTGAATGGTACCTGCGATGCAAAGATCAGTGCATTGTAGCGATGGTCCTAAGCCCGGGTAAATAGGAAGGGTTGTGTAGAATAGAAGCTACGCCAAGCTATGCCAAATTATTAACGATCTGCTGTGACAACACCCAACAGGAGCTGAAAGAAGAAGAAAAGTAATTCACTACATGGACAAAAGTATCAGGACAGCCCTTCTAATCCTTTCATGAAGGGTTTCAGATACAATAATTACAAGCAGGTGTAGTAAACCAGTGAAATGATTTAGTTCCAACTCCATTCTTTCTCCATGCCTGATTCTACAGGGGGTCAGATTGAAAACTTCCCACCCTTAATATCTCCCTTCCAGTAAATAATATTAATAATCGGAACGACATGGCAATTTTATTTTCAATGGGGACACTTTTAAAGAATATGTGGTTCTACCACCTGAGAGGGGTGAGCATTACCCTTAAAATCCTAAATAAGAAGGGGGGTCAAGTAGCACATCCTCTTAAAGCTCTTTTAGTTCTATTTATTATATTCTGACCATTACTTTCTAAAAAAAATTGGTTCCAAATATACAGAAGTTATTAGAACTTGCCTGCTCTGAGATTTATGGAAACAATGGTTATTATTTTACAAAATAGATTGTGTTGGCTCCCTTTTTAGTAGAAATTAAAAGAAGATTAAACTCCGGGTCACAATGTTCCAACCCTTCATCTAAAGATTTTAATGATAAAGTGATCTAATAGTAAATAAAATAATGTAATAGTACTATTTCGGTGGTAGTTAGTTAAGATCTTAAGGATGGGGAGTTTTCTAAATGAGTCTTAACACGGTTCACGAATCTTCAAGAGTCGACTCTTCATCTCCAGCAGAACCACGACAGTGATCTTTTAAATGAAACCAAATTATCAGTCCATTTAGACCGCAAACTTTCTGTTTAGGAGGATCGGTGATCCTCATTATAAACTCGGGGAGACTATAAATTTAGAGCGAATTTGATTAGACCTGAATCGGCTCATCGAGGCGCATCTTTATGGAGGAATGATGTGTGGTGGGAGCAGGAACATGGGGGAGGAGAAGCGAGGTCTGGGGCGTAGTCACAACAGCCAGCAGCCCCTCAAACTCTGGTTTGAATGAACGGAGACGGAAATGGGGAAAAACGGAGGAGTAACTGGTCCTGGAGAGGAAATGGACTCGGAGGACTGAGGAGTAAAAGTGCGCCTACTAAACAAGCCTGTGCGTTAGGTGAAGGGGTCGCGGCTGCTTTCGGGAAGGATTTAAGTTTAATGGCTTGTTTAAGCCATCAGAACTCGAGTGCGTTTTTAAAAGGACCCTGAGCTCGTCTTTTGGCTCAGTTTAACGCTGCTCATTTGGTCGGGTTTCATTCATTCATCTGCGCCATTCACACGCACAGCGGGGCTCGAAGCGCGCTCAGCCAATCCAGAAGCGCACTGGGAACATCTCAAGGATTCCGACTCAACAATGAGCGCAGTTTAGCGTCCAGTGCTGGTTTGGGATCTTCCTCCGTTGTCTGGTCGTCTGGAGTGTCTTTTTGCACAGTGAAACAAAAATAATCACTTCCACTTGAATGACTGAAGGAGGCTTGGAAGATTTGGAGAAGCCGGTGCGTTTGGACTTCTTTGTGTTGCATGGTCTGGATTCTCATTGGAGAAGATAAGGTAAGGATCTTTATTTTACACTGTGGTTTGTTGGTTTGTTGTAGTTTTAAGAATTTCATTCTTTGTAAGGTCTACGTTTAAACGAGCGGGTTTCCTTATAAATACTTTAAATCATAAGGTGCGTTTTACACGTCTGTCGGAGCGTGAACGTCTCCACGGGTGTTTTATATCCGTTTGTTTGTTAGTTAAAACTCATCGAAGGGCTTTAAAATGTCTCAAACGTGGACAGACCAGAGGAAAAGCATTTAATCCTGCCGGAGAGTTCTCTTTGTCTGGTGTCTGGTCGAGTCTTCGGTGCAGAATGCAGTTTCGGTAGAACTACTGTATACTGGAAGTATAAATGCCCGTGCATTTATTTGTTTAAACTTCTGTAGTTTTAAATATGTTTGCATGAACGTGAATACATGAAACATGTCACAGTGTGCTCACATTTAGGGAAATGCAGGTAATAGAGGAGTTGAGGTGCTCTGTGACTGTAGCGATACTTTACCGAGTTGCATTGTTGTTACAGTTGTGTGGAGTAAATGTGGGTGGTCTGCTCAGACGAATTCACTCCAGCGCTTTAAACTACTTTAAGTTTGCAGTTTTACTTAGTCTGACTTTAATCAATAAACACTGTTTCGATTAAGTGCATTTTAACGCGTTTAGTAAAGGCCTCAAAGCCCCGGGCTCTGTTTAGGTATGTGGGGCTTACAGTCTCGGCAATGGCGGCCACTGGCACCCCGAGGCTTTGGGGCCTTCTGTGTGTTTACCTGAGAACATAACTTCACTTTTTTCACTCAGACACGAACTTTTCTCAACAAAACGACTTTTTTTCTGTTCATGTTAACGGTTTAAGCTTCTTAGAAAAATAAAATATTTTGCAAGTTTAACAATTTAGCGTAACTGTAAAGAGAAACGCATAATTTCAACACACACCAGTTTAGGAATGATTAAGTGATCAGAATCATGTTAAACATTATAAATAATCGTGTTTTTTTTTATTTTACCACAAAGCAAAGTCATGTTTGGACATTTTAAAGACGATAATCTTAACCTATTAGACGAATATACTAATGGAGCGATATCTTTAATATTCTTTCTTTCTGACCCTTAAGGAATCAATGTGGTGGTTTCAGTCAAGAGCTTCATGACTTCTCATTGAAATGAAGCACTTAAAGAAGTAATTTAGGATTGTCTGAGCATTGCATGGGGGTTGGGTGGATAAGAAGATGCCCCTGAACTAGGAATTCCTTCAGGGCAACTCAGAAGTCTGTATGGTTTGTCATTGCTCCAGCCATTAACTGTAAAAACACTAAAGTACCACTTATTCTTTTTATTTAAGAGATATAATCTGCAATGTGTTTGCTTTGGTTGGATGAATAGATGATCAGTCGTTGGTTAAACCTATATTATCTAAATCTATTCATGACCCTTTGGTGTCCAGACAGACCAAAGCTGAGACAAGGACCAGTTAAGATGTTTGTGTTCATCTATTAATTCTGATTTAAGTTGAACGTAGTTCTTGAGTTCTACACTTTCTTGGTTACGTACACTTGCCGTTGTGGATGAGAAACAGATAAAAAGTTTATTAATTTCAAAGGGAACGTGTATTTGCTTTGGCATTTTTCAATGAAAGATCGAAACAAGTTTTAGACATTTAAAATATTACAATGTCTTCCTGACCATGCCACGCTGACCAGCTTTGACCTAGACTTTACCTGACACATGATGCAATTTGTTAATTAAACTAAACACAGTAGGGTCCTAAGATACTGTAGTTGCAGTGGAGATCATGATCTGCTGATGGTCTTGGAATCATAAGTCAAGTGTCGCTGCTGTTAAACAAACTGCATCTGAATTTATTATAAAATGCATTATTATGCTAATGTGCTTCCACTGGGCTCCGAAGTTCGACCCCCCAGCTGTTAGGGTGTCTGTGTACAGATGTGATTGGGGTTTTGTTCGCTGCATTTGTTGCCCATCTCAACTCTTACCAGAAGAAAGTGTGAAAACATACAAATGAAATGATTATTTTGTTATAACTGGTTGGGAAGAATTCATCACGGCCGGTCTCATACCTTTTAAATAATATTTCAGGGTCGTGTTCATTGTCTAATTGTAAAGTAGCTAAAATAAGAAGCTAGCCTTGATTTGGATTGAGAACACATTAATGCCGTGATAACAGGATTCCATAGTTTAAAATTTATTATTAAACAGACCAGACGGGATCTTGCAGCTATTGTTAGTATGCAGCTAAATGATCACGATTGAAAATAATATTTTATAAAAGACAGCTTGTAGTTCTACTGGGGACCACAAATGAAAGTCAAGACGTTTTTTTGCCACAATTGAGTCCCGCAAAAGTTTTAAGGGAATGTTGCACCCTGACAAGTAACAAAGACTGACGTTTTAAGAGCTGGTGTGAAATATGAACTTTTTATTCAGTAATAATAACCATAAACATGATTTATTTTTTTTAAATCTTGAATCGTGGTCTTTATTTTTAGATGTCTGGGGCTCAGTAGTGGTGAAATGATCTGGCTCTGTGCATCATTGCAGCCGTTTGAGTTCTGAATACTGAGCTCCCGGTCAGTAAGCTTCTGTTGTGGTGTTTAATAATAGAAGAATAGGGAACCTTATACCTGCGCTGTAATAAGCACCTGTGAGCAGTATTTCGCCCCATAAATCACCCCGCCACACCTCACCTGCACACAAACACATTATTCTTGTTCCTTCTCGCCTTTCCTCCAGAATCTTCTTTACACCGCAGGTGAACGTATGTAGTGAATGTTGACTCTCAATACAGAACCATATCAAGTAAAGGGACTGGCTGTGTCCCAAACCACATGCCGAGGGACGACATGGCGCGTCGCAATTATACATCACTAAGTGGTGTGCGTTGTTGTTGACATTTATTACACTGGGATGTGGTTTGGAACACAGCCATTCTGCAGGTCTGGCATCTACAAAGGAAGTATTATATTCCATCTTTGTATTAGTTATTATACTCCATAATTCTTCTTTTGGCTCCTACCGTTGTGATCTCCATTAATGATTTGGCATAGTTTTAGGCCGGTTCCCCTTTCTGACACAACCCTCCCTATTTATCTAGGCTTTGGACTGACACTACAGTGCATTGAATTACTTACTGGTATAAGAAACTTTAAATATATAAGCTAATATAACATGTTGAACATCGTTCACAGTCAAGCCAGCTTGATCGACAGAAGCTCCTGCGTTTTCTTTTGTCCTTGTGATCAGATCTTTGAGGTACTGATCTTGGAATGAGTGATTCTTCCTTGAAAGACAGCTTCAGATTATTGCAGATTCTTCTAATTCAGTGTTTATCTTAGATCTTTGATTACCGTTGACCACCTGAACAGATTTCCACACATCTCAGGCTTTTAAACCTTCAGTAAACAAGCACCACCGGTTATAATTACACTTCAGCAGAGATTTAAACGATGGAGAATCCTTTTTTATAGATCCACTAATGAGCCATTACAGGGTACCTGAAGTTCTCTTCATGGTTTACACTGAAAGCCACTTCACACACACACACACACACACGCACTTAGTTTCAGTTTGGGCGACATCAGAACCGTTATTTATGGGAGATTAGCGTCAGATTGTTTGTCTTTATTAGTCTTATAAACAGTTTAGCAGCTAATCTGAACTGTGCTTAAGCAAAGCCAGTCTGAACAAGCATGAATCCAGTGTTTCTCATTCTGTAGTTCAGGCCTAGACATGATCGGTTGCTTTGCAATAATCTTATCGCCACCACCATCATCATCATCATCATCATCATGCTCCCTTAACCACAGAGGATCACATGTGCTGAATGACCTCCTCTGTCACCTCTTTTGATAAGTCTCACCCCTATGACGATCTCTCTTATTTATTTGGGCTCAAGATCCGCTCCAAGGTTGAACCGATATGATGCGTCTTCAAAATGTCCTCAGAAGTTCACGTGATGCAATGCACACTGTGTATCTTAAAACCAGGGGTTTAACGTGGGTAGATCACGACACAGACAGGTCAACATGATTGGAAATGTGACCTTTTTTACGCCGGATGCCCTTCCTGACGCAACCCTTCCATTTATCTACACGTCAATTGTACTTTAAAATAAACTGTTTCATATCATCGGGTGGATTTGTTTTCTTTATTCATCAATGCGTGGTTTTACGAGGATAAAACCCCCTTCACTGTCCCTACATGGCCGGGTGTGTTCAGATTGATGGGCAGCACATGGTGGAGCTCTGCCCTCAACAAATGGCACAACGTTCCTGACTGGTCTCATCAGCTTTGTAAACATCGTCTGACGTGTGTGTGTGTGAGACTGTGTGTGTGTGTGAGACTGTGTGTGTGTGTGAGACTGTGTGTGTGTGTGAGACTGTGTGAGACTGTGTGAGACTGTGTGAGACTGTGTGAGACTGTGTGAGACTGTGTGTGTGTTGGAACAGTGGGGAACGTACGACAAAAGGATCAGCCGGGTGTTTTTATTTTTAATTTAGTTTAAGTCTGCACTAAATGGAATCAGAAATGGATCATTCTTTTTTCCAGTTTGTTGATTGCACTGTCATTGATTCATGTGATTACAGACTTTCGGAGTGGGTCTCGGTGAAGAGGATGATTTATAACGCTTAAAACAACATTAGATTAAACTGTTAATCTTAACTGGGATAGAAATAAGATAAGATATTCCTTTGTTGATCTCGCAGTGGGGAAGTTTGCATTGTTACAGCAGTGCAGGACAGAACAGTGTCAGAGAGATATAAACAATATATAAAATATATATACAAAAAAATACAAGAGAATATAAAAAATACTGACTAATACTTAAAAATGAAGAAATTTCACAGTGTGGAATTATGGTAAGTAAGTACAGACCAGTGATATTGCACATAGGTTATCAGTAAATAAATAATGAAATAAACACATCTTAAACCTCACAGTTTCTAAATTCCAGCGTGACCAGTCAATTCTGCATCTACTAACCTAACCAGTTGGCTTAATCCTGGTCTTGTGAAGCTGGAATTCGGTAAAATTACAGTCTTGAAGATCTTGTGTGTGAATTAGGATTACCTGTGCGTGGGAACAGAAATGTCTTAAGGAGGAACAAAGTCGGTCTGCGCCTCATGAAAGCGAAGCTTCAACTCAAGTCTTGGTGCTTTACTAGAATTAGCACCTTCAATACTTATTCACTAGAAAAGAATGTTTTTTATTATTATAAATGAAACACCAGAATATTGTTGTTGTGTGACGTTGGTACTGGGACATGCGCCACCTAGTGGAATCCATTGAAACGCAGGCTATTGGAATAATAAGGTGTAATGCATTTTATTAATCTTATTAAACAACCCAATGGGCTGTATTGGACCCCTGCACTTGGCTGTTTAACACACCAGCACATTACAGTGAAGAGTTTCAGCTCTCCAGTTTGAAAGGTCTCTGTGCTATCGACCAGGCCAGGTGTCTCACAAATAAATGTTATCTGACGGAGGGAGCGATCAGTGACCGGATAAGCCGAAATAAGAAATGAAATGCCAGTCAGGACTGTGTACTGATCCGTCTTTATGTAAAAAAAAATCTTAAATACATTGTTCAAGTCTGCAGTGCTCCTTGGCCATCACCGAGAGAGTCTAATCAGGAATTAAAATGGTTGGGTTGGAAATAAAATGGATGCTGGGGTCAGAGCACGAGGTCAGAGAGGTTTTAGGACCTTGCTCAAAGGTTTAACAGTGGCTGTATGGTAGAGCCGGGATTCAAACTCTCAACCTTTGAGCTGATGGACCAAAGCTCTTCACTAGACCAACACAGGTCCTAAAGCAAAGTTTAATGGAGGCTATAAATCATAGCTCACTGTCCCCCAGACTGTTACCCATTAATACTGTCTTACCACACTAGCAGAGTTTACCAAATACTTTTAATTCATCAACAGCAAACCGATCGGCCGACATTTTCAACCTCGGGGGTCTAAACACCTAAAACGGAGGAGAACTCGGACACACGAGGGCATCGTCAGACCTCTCTCATCAGTGTAATGAGCTCAGGTTCAGTCTAGGATGAGACTGGTTCAGGAGAAAAGAGAAAAGTAATGTTTGTATGTTTTATTCTGCACTTTACCACCAGCAGTAACTGGCCGACAGCGTTTTATTCAGGAGCGAAGGCTGATGTTCAGCCTGGAGAAATGCTTTAGTAAAATTGGTGGTGCCGTGTAAAATAGTTGTTTGAGAATCCTTACATCACCAGTATTACGATTTGTGAGCCGCTGGGTGAAATGCGTTTATGTGATCATGGCACTTTGTGATGCACACAGCGTATCGGTGCCTTTGTGCTACTAATATGCCCGGATAAATAGGAGGGCTGGATCAAACACCCCGTCTGGTGTAAAGATGTGCAAAATCGTATTCACCAGACAGGAGCAGCTGAAGTAGATCATTCATTTAATGAAGATCAATTTTTAGTTTATATCTGAGCACTGATGCTCCGCCCCCTCTGTACCACACACACACACACACACACACACACACACACACACACACACACACACACACACACACACACACACGTTATTGGCTTCCGGGACTGTGTAGACTTGTTGAACGTTACATTTACTCAA
>JAYDZG010000036.1:22616150-22633950 GCA_034509265.1 Microcambeva bendego
ACCGGAGTCACACACACCTAGTTCGAAGGCTTAATCAAAAGCAAAATAAATAAATATGTTTTTAACCTAGACTTAAACATTGAGACAGTGTCAGAATCCCGAACAGAGGCAGGAAGATAATTCCAAAGTTGGGGAGCTTTGTAAGAAAATGTTCTTCCACCTGCAGTTATTGTTTTAATTCTAGGAACTATAGGTAACCCTGCATCTTGTGAACGAAGTGAGCGTGCTGAGTTGTAGTGCTCAATAAGCTCAGTCAGATACTAAGGAGCAAGACCATTTAGCGCTTTATAAGTTAGCAAAAGTGTTTTATACTTAATGCGAAACTTAAGCGATGATAGAATGGAAGTAATATGATCAAACATTTTGGTTCTAGTTAGCACTCGCTCTTCTGCATTTTGAACCAACTGAAGCTTGTTTATGGATCTACAAGAGCATAAAGTTAGAACAGCATTACAATAATCTAATCAAGATGTTATAAATGCGTTGATCAGTTTCACAGCGTCATTTACATAGAGTTAATTTCTTATTTTAGAGATATTACGTCAATGAAAGAAAGCAACTCTACAACCCCTGGCAAAAAGTATGGAATCACCAGTCTTGGATGAGCACTCATTCAGACATTTCATTCTGTAAAACAAACTCAGACCAAAAACATGATACAATAATAAGGTCATTCCAAAGTGCAACTTGTTGGCTTTCAGGAACACTCAAAGAAATGAAGAGAAAACATTGTGGAAGTCAGTGAATGTTCCAGGTTTTACCTGCTTAGCCAAACACAACACTGTGCTTGACTGGCAACGCTGCACTATCCGAGCCTGGAGCGATCACTGCCACACCCACTGTCTTTGCTCCGGAGTTCGCTCCATCACCACCACCATGTTGTCGCTCACGTCCACGGAAGAACCAGATCTGTCCCAGGTTCCAAGCCAATATCACGAATTCTGGGAGGTTTTTCGGAATGATCGCGCCTGTTCCTTGCCGCCTCATAGACCCTATGATTGCACTATTGATTTGTTACCTGGAGCTCAGTTACCCAAGGGTCGTCTATATAATCTGTCAGAGAAAGAAGCAATGAATAAAGAGAAAGAAGCAATGAATAGACTAGACTTCATCTATGCTGGGAGTGAGATTCTTTTTTGTAGAAAAGAAAGACGGCACACTCAGACCCTTTATCGATTTCCGTTGGCTAAATCAAATCACAGTTCAAAATCGCTATCCACTCCCCCTTACCTCCTCTCCCTTCAAGTCCCTCCAAGGGGCTACCGTATTCACTAAGCTGGATCTGCGCAACATTTACCACCTAGAAAGAGACGAGTGGAAAACAGTATTTAATTAATACGGTTCTTCCGTTTGTTGTCACAAACTCCCCAGCAGTCTTCCAGGCCCTTGTGAATGATGTGCTATGAGATTTTGAGGTTGGTTTATGTTCGTCTATCTAGACGATATTTTATTTTTTTCCAGAAGTTTCTCATGTCAGCCAAGTCCTGTCACGTCTCCTTTTAAATCGGCTGTTCCTCAAACCAGAAAAGTGCGAGTTCCACCGTGATACCATCTTTTTCCTGGGTTTGATCATTCATCCAGGCAAAATCCAGGTGGACCCGGGAAAGATTCAGGAGGTTCGCGAGTGACCTACTCCTACTAACTGCAAGGAACTCCAGCGCTTTCTAGGAATCGCCAACTTCTACCTCCATTTTATCAGGGTATACAGCACCCTCGCCAAGCCTCTCACGCTTAACTTCCACCAAGAGCACATTTCGGTGGACCCAGGAAACCCAAGCTGCCATGGATGAGCTAAAAATCAGATTCACCTCTGCCCCCATCCTGATCCTAGTCTTTAGTTCATTGTGGAGGTGGATGCCTCAGACTTGGGGGTTGGAGCAGTGCTATCCCAATGCACCGGCCCCGATAACAAGATACAGCCCTGTGCGTTTTTCTTCTGCAAGCTCTCAGCTGCCGAACGCAACTACGATATAGGTAATCGGGAGCTACCCGCCAGTAAGCTGGCCCTGGAGGAGTGGAGATATTGGCTGGAAGGTGCCCAGCAACCCAATGTCAAACACATTTTAGGCTAGGTATGACAACCATCCAGGCATACTCAAATGATTGAACTGAATGTGTCTGAGACTGCTTCCTCCCTTTGCTCTATTTTTGTGACATTTCTCCCGTTGTAATAAAAGCCAAACTAACTGATGGGCAAACAAAGTTTAAACTGCATGTCCTCACATATGAGGGGGAAAGTTCAAAAAACGAAATGGGGGACATCAGAGTTCAGTTCAGTTTATTGTCTCTAACCACTTATCCTAATTAGGGTCGGGGAGGGGTGCTGGAGCCTATGCCAGCTCTTCAACGGGCGCAAGGCACATGGTAAAACCCTGTATGGGGCGCCAGTCCATCGCAGGTACCCACAGGACAATTCAGTGTCTCTAATCAACATGGACTGTGGGAGGAAACTGGAGTACCGGAGGAAACCCACACAGACACGGGGAGAACAGGCAAACTCCGCACAGAAAGGACCTAGATTGCCCCACCTGTGTATCGAACCCAGGAGCTTCTTGCTATGAGGCAACAATGCTACCCACTAAGCCACCATGCTGCCCTTCTCAAGTTTGTGTGTTTTTATCATTCCAGTTTTTTGTTAATATTTACAATAAAAACTGAAGTTTCAGAGTCAGACAAGCCCAAAGAAGTGAGTTAAACACATGTCTTAAGTAATTCAGATGTTTAAACATTTCTGTTACTTTGTTTTTGTTGACACTGTAAAAAGCAGTTTTGGAGTCATACAAGCTCAAAGAATCGAGTAAAAAATATTTTATGTTTATGTTACTTTGTTAATACTTTATAGCAAACATTATATGCAAACATTATGTTAAAAATAATTTAATACATAACCATAATTTATGTAAGTAAATTTAAATACATAACATGGTGTCTTAATGCAAACCTCAAATAAAAAAGTAAATGCTTGTTAAGAGGGTAGTATACCTGGCACATAAAAAGTTAACATGAATAAGCTGAGAGTTTGAACCATTGGAAGTTGCTTGGCCATAATGTCTTGCAACAGTGATGGAGCAATTTTGGGATGGGTTTAGGTGGGTTGTCGAAGGGGATTGTAAACTCAAATATCTACCCCCTAGACTTCCCTTCAGTCGCCATTGGGCCTAGTAAATTGGTGTTACTTCCTCTCCCACAGTAAAACCTGTTGTTGTCTTGGACATTTCTTTCCTAAATTGTTCCTCTGTTTGCACTTTGGACCTGCCATGCTCCTGGATTAATTCATGAAAGGTTAATTGTGCACTAATTTATTGGCTTGATATGCAATCACTATTTTTTTTTACCAGTAACTTAAATAAACATTAGTAATTACATTTACAAAATATTTGGTTTAGACATTAATGGCTGTATATTGAGTTATTTTGAGGGAAGAATACATTTACACTGTTATATAAGCTGCACACATACTACTTTTCATTGTGTCAAAATGTCATTTTGTCAGTGTTGTCCCATGAAAAGACATACTTAAATATCTGCAGAAATGTGAGGGATGTATTCACTTTTCTGATACACTGTATATTCAAACTAATCCAGGATTATTCCATGTACATTAAAGTAATTCATGTACATTAAATATGCATAACACCATGGTATAAAAAAAAAATCATAAATCTGTTTCAGCATGCTTTAGCGTCTTCATAGTGTACGTGGCTTAAATTCGGTGCTCGTGCCATCTGACATTACTTTGACTGAACAACGAATTCTAATTGAAGCAGCACTCAAAGGTAAGTTCTAGATCTTCCGGGAGCTGATCATTGGCTAAGCCTTATGATGTTGGACTGCTATTTTTTAACATCACTGTAGATACAATATAGTGCTAATGCTTATATAAACACATGCCATGTAGTTTTCTTCAGGGATCATATCATTGTTCTTTTTTACCTTTAATTTTATGTTTTATCACTGCTTAGTCCAATTGACTGCAATGCACTTCTCAGAAACATTGGAAGACTTTGTAAAAATGCAATAAAAGTATGTATACAAACACATTTAAAATTGTCTGCAACACACAAAAAAATCTGGGAGAGCCATTTTTCCACAGGGTCACATCACTATTTATATGTACTTTTTAGTCTTTTGAGAATTAAAAACATTAATTGTAAGGAGCCGGTCGAATCCCTCTGCGCCCACCAGAGGAGCCATCTCCGTGAACGCCCCTCATTGGTAACCAGTAGTTCCACCAGAGGGGTAGGAACTACAACTACCAGACCACCATCGTGCAATCAATGAAGACGGGGAACACCTGGCTGAGCGTATATTTAAGTTGACGCCCAGCCAGGGCTCCCCGTCACACCTTCTCTTTGTGCTCACTTGCACGCTTTGTTAGGGACACCGGTAACACGTTGTCTTAATAACCATGGGTAAGCCTTTGAGCTGAAGTAATAAATATATATCTCAGGGATAGTGCTTTCCGGTGTGATGCCTCCTAATTACGTTGTGGTGACTTTGTGGGGACCGCAGTTTGCTCCCCATTGTGCGGGTATTTATCTCGAGAATAGATTCGGGAATCCTAGCAATTCGCTTAACCGAACCACAGTCACTGAGATAGATAATCGCTCATGGGAAACACGGACCAGCGTGCTTCCGGATTCTTTTGTTTATTTCACGCAGCTGTAGCATGCTTATCGATTCGCCACGCTAGAAGTGCAAGCGCTTTATTTTTCTTTAATCCACACATCCAAGTTCCTTAAGCACAACTTCCAAAAAAAACGGAAAAATAAATATTTCAGTTTAACTCCTATAAAGATGAATGTTTAGATCACCTCCTCGCTTTTGACGCCTCATATGAAGGCTTATTTAAGTTATCATTAGGCTAACCCACTGGTTCACGGTGCGTGACTGCATCGCTTCGAATCCTGCTCTCGGAGCAAGAACAGAGCTCAGTAATTTTTTATCAACTAGCGTATAATACAATGCGGTATTTACTATTAATCATTTCATTTCAGCCACTGACTGTTATGATGTAAAAAACAAGCAAAAAAATAAAAAGGTTTAGACACATAATGCAGAGTTCACACGAGTTTATTATAATATAATTCAAACTAAAGACAGCGGTTATTAACGATTAAAATAATTTAAAACACTCCTGTAAAATAAAGAAACAAACAGAAATAAAACCACACAAACAAGAAACTGAAATAAACTAAAAGAGAGTGAGATGCCATGATTGCTGGGGTGACGGCTCTGACCCAGCTCCAGCATGGAGTAGAGAAGGCCAGAAACTGCCATAGGCAGACTGGCTTGACTTCCTCCGGGTCCGAGCACCCAATGGATTCGGGCGCGACGCACTGTGCAGCCTTTCTTGCGGCTGCCAAACCGGCTCTGTCCCTACCATCTAGTGGTGCCGCGGACCTCCGTTTGCTGGGCTCCCGTTGGGGCCGGGGGATACCAGTCTGTCCCTATTCCACCGACGACCAGGACACTGAAGCGTGCCTGATCGAATAGTGCATGTGAAGTGGCGGTACCAAACTGAGTGCTGCATCCGGCTTTATTGGGGAACGCCAGGTGCGAGCACTTAGCCCAATTAGGGCAGCTCGCCACTTAAACCCCTTAGGGGAGATGATCTGTAACGCCAACCACACCGGAAGCTGAACTGCGGTTCGACGGCATGTGAGAGACTCAAGGATGAGTTGGCCACCCGGGACCTCCCTTCCTCCTTGGGCAAAGTATATGAGATGGTTGGCCGCCTTGACCTCTGTCTAAAGCAACGGGCACGCAAACATGCAAAGGGGGCCCAGCATAGAGGCACACTGGACAGATGTTCCAAGCCCCTCAACTGGGCAGGAGCCCAATGCAGCTGGGGACATTTCAAAACACGCGCTCTAAACCCAAGTCAAATAAGTCCAGATCGAGAAACGTGCTGGCCCGTCCCTAAGTGGGGACTTGGGTCGAGCCCAGTGCTGCGTCCCCAATTCAGGACTTGAGGCTACCCTCACATGGGAGAGGAAGGGAGCCTCAGAGTCCGTGGCAGTTTGGATAGATTCAGGGGCCACAAATAACTTTATAGATCGAGAGCTTGTCCACCGCCTCGGCCTCACCCCCCGACCCCTAAGATCACCCCTCCCTATTGTGGCGGTTGATGGACGTCCTCTTGGTGAAGGAGTGGTGCAATCTAAAACCCCTCCCATCACCATGAGGCTGGGAACGCATTCTGAGACCTTAATGTTTTTTATAACACAAAGTCCCACAATGCAAATAATTCTAGGTTACCCGTGGTTCACACTCCACAACCTGAACATAGACTGGCACTCGGGATCCATTTACTCATGGGGTCCCAGGTGCCAGGAATCGTGCCTTCTCCACACCCAGCCTCAAGAATGCTCGGTGGGAGGTCCTCGGTCCCTCCCCCGGATCTCACGTCCGTTCCATCGGTCTACCATGACCTAGGGAAGGTGTTTAGTAAAGCCCGGGCCCAACAGTTGCCCCCTCACCGCACCTATAACTGCGCCATAACTTTGCTTCCAGGCACATCTCCACCTCAGGGCCATCTCTTTGCCCTCGCCGCCCCCCGATAGGAGGGCAATGGAGGAACATATTCAAAAAGCCCTAGCAATGGGAACCCACTGAGCAAGAAGCTGTGGCTAAGCCTATTCTCCCAGCAGCCCAGTAGCCCCCCTTGTCTGGGACATTGAGCGTAAAGTCCTTGCTGGGCTGTGAAGGGAACCCGACCCTTGGGGGGAACACCCGAGGGCAAACTATTTGTTCCCACCAGCGTACGCCGACAGGTCCTCCTGTGGGGGCATGCGTCAAACCTCACTGGCCACACGGGGGCCTAGGACTTCCTCAAATGTCAGTTCTGGTGGCCAGGCACGCAAGAGGAGGTTCGAGCATTTATTCCAGCCTGTGATGTTTGTTCCAAGAACAAAGGACCAAGGGCACGACCCCAGGGGTTCCTCCAACCCCTACCAGTACCTTCTCAGCCCTGGTGACATATTGCCATGGACTTCGTCACAGGTCTGCCTCCCTCCAAGGGCCTGACGGCAGTCCTGGTGGTGGTGGACCGATTTTCAAAGGTCTGCAAGTTTGTTCCCCTCAAGGGAAGCAAACAGCCCAAATTATCCTCCAACATGTGATACCCCACGGGATTCTCACCGACATTGTGTCAGATCGGGGGCCACAATTTGTTAGCCAGTTTTGGCGTGCCTTTTGCCAGCTAATGGGCATAACCATCAGCCTGTCTTCCGGGCACCATCCTGAATCGAATGGCCAATCCGAGAGGGTCATTCAGGACCTGACTCAGTCTCTCAGGTGCCTCACTTCCTGATGCCCTTGCTCATGGGTGGATAAACTTCCCTGGGCCGAATATGCCCATAACAATCTCCAACACTTGGCGATTGGCATGTCGCCCTTCGAGTGCCAGTTCGACTTTCCCCCTCCCCTCTTCCCTACCCAGGAGAAAGAGGTAGGGGCCCCCAGCGTCCCAGTATTTTGTTCATCAGTGCAGACAGGCTGCACTGAACGCCAGCATGGCCACCATGCAACGAACAGCCAACTGGAGGCAAGTGGCTCCGCGGTTTCGGGTAGGCCAACGAGTGCTCCTGTCCACAGGTGATCTGTCTATTAGAGGAGAGTCCAGCAAGCTGGCTCCCAGATACGTGGGACCTTTTAAGATCACTCGCAGGGTGAACCCTGTCACCTACCACTTAGAATTCCCAGCAGCAATGAGGATTCACCCCACGTTACCCGTATCGAGGTTGAAGCCTTATCTATGCCAGACCACAGCCCCACAGCAACCCCCACCACACCCACTATGGGGGCTCCGGCCTATACAGTTCATCGTCTACTTGACTCATGACAGGTCCAAGGCTCCACTGGACTGGGCGGGTTACGGCCCTGAGCAGCGGCCTTGGGTCCCGGCGCGCCATATCTTAGACCCAGAACTAATTCAGGAGTTCCGGGCTAATAGGCCCGCCGGCATGGGAACGTCAGGAGCCGTTCCCTTACTGTCAGGAGCCATCTTTGTGAACATCCCTCATTGCCAACCCATTGTTCCTCCAGAGGGGGAGGAATTACAACTACCAGACCACCATCATGCAATCAACGAATACAGGGAACACCCTCAGCTACACGCTCAGCCAGGGCTCTCCATCACACCCTCTCTTTGTGCTCTCTTGCATACTTTGTTAGGGACACTGGTAACACGCGTTCTCTTAGAACTGTGGATAAGCCTTCGGGCTGAGGTAATAAATATATATCTCAGGGATAGTGCTTTCCAGTGTGATGACTCCTAATTACGTTGTGGTGACTTTTACTGCGGCACCCAATGGACAATGGACCGAAGTTTGCTCCCCGTGGTGCGGGTATTATCTCGGGAATAGAGTCGGGAATCCTAGCGATTCGCTGACGGTGCGTGGCTACCGCGTGGTGACCAGCGTGCTTCCAGGTTATTTTGTTTACTCCACGAAGCTGTAGCATGCTTATCGATTCGCCGTGCCAGAAGATGTGCGAGCGCTTTATTTTTCATTAATCCACACATGTAAGTTCCTTAAGCCCAACTTCCAAAATAAATATTTCAGGTGAATGTTCAGATCACCTCCTCTATTTTGACGCCTCATATGAAGGCTTATTTAAGTTTTCTGAATCATTTACTTCCTCCTTATGCCCCAGTGTGTGTGCATTAGCTCACCATAGGCTCAATGGGTTAAACCACTTGTTCGCAGTGCGTGACTGCATCACTTCGAATCCTGCTCTCAGAGATAGAACAGAGCTCAGTAATTACTGATCAACTAGCGTATAATACAACACGGTATTTACTATTAATCATTTCATTTTGCTTGTGCTGGCCCAGGCTTCTCTCCCTCTGTGAAAATCTTGTGCTGGCTCCGCCCATTTTGGAACAGCGTCCCCGTGATTGAATTCACCCTTGTCAATCATAACACTAATAGTTGCAGTTTTGGCTAGCTGAATTTTAAAAATTCTTGCAGTATGCAACAGTTCTTTGCAGTCAAACACATACTTTCATATGAATCCATGTGGTTGTAACTTGCACAGAACAAGGCCTGGCATTGTCTTGCTGAAACATACATGGAGGTCCAGTGAAAACCATATATCTCTCCAAAATGATTATATAAACCTTTGCATTCAAATATTTGCAGATGACATGCTGTGGGCATTGATTCACCCCCATGTAATCACTTTTTTATTTTTTTTATTTTTATTTTTTTTTTACAGTTTTTTAGTATGAATGGACTGTTCCATCTTTGTCAAGTGGAATTTTTTAACAAGCTGAAACATAAACTTGTAGAACAACTTCATTGTTCCACATATTTCATATAACTTTGGGCAGAGAGAACTTATTAGCCTTTCTGCACAAAATGAATACATGACTTACTCTTTTCATAATTCAATTGGCTGTGTGTCCATCGAGGTAGCATGATGGTTTGTCAAACTGTATTGCTTAATGGTCCACACAACAGCTCCTTAATCTTTTTATGATATTATAAACTGTTCATGGGACATGAACTAAGAAACAATCAGTGCAACTGAGTTCTCTCATGCAGGCACAAACTGGCCCTAAGCATTTGGCTTATTTTATATTCAATCTTGATGATTCATAACTGTAATTCATAACTTGGGCTGCTAACCAGGAGATGTTTTTAATTGCCAGCTGTGGCCACGTGGCTAGAGAACTGGGATTGTGATCAGAAGGTTGACAGTTCGATTTCCAGATCCAACAGGTCACGACCAAAATGCCCTTGAGCCAGGCACCTAACCTCTTATTGCTCCTCGGGCACCATGGTGAGGGCTGTTCATCGCTCCAGGCATATGTGGTCACTGCCCCCGTGTTCACTAGTGTGTATACGTATGTTTCACAGCATGGATTATGTTAAAATACAGAATTTCACTGGAAAGTGGGGGGAAAAAACATTTGCATCATCTGTGTAAAGCTTTAATACAAGAGCCTGAATTTGCTGTAATTTTCCTTAGTAGCTTATAAGCCATAAAAATGCTGCAAATAAAATCAATTGCACGAACATTCCCTTTATTGGCATATGAATTTCTAAACTTATTCAACATAAAATTACATTATTTCCCACATTGGACCCATTTGTGATTTAAGCTCCCTAAAAAATTGACAATATCAAAGACTGAAGGGTCAGAGATTAGCCAGACTGTCCTGGGGTAGTGAGTGAAGACTTTCTCTGTCCCGATTTAATGATGGAGTCAGTTCTTGCAACTGCTGCAGTTGACTGTTTTCTAGCTCCTCTAGTCTTTTCCGCAATGTAGTTAATTCTCTCTGGTACTGCTCCTCCTAGGAGAAAACAATACCGACAGATTAAAATGAAAGAAAACAAAATTATTAAATAAAGGTTTTATGAACTCCAGTTCACCTGCAGGTTTGAAAAGCTGCAGTCAGGGCCTGCCAGGAGCAGAGATGAAGGTAAAGTTGTGGAAGTCATGTGGTTGCACAATAGCAGCTGTTGGAACTCGGTGTGTCTTTTCTGCAGTTCTTTTAAACGTTTGCTAAGCTGAGCATGTTCCTCAGCATAAGGGATGTTACTACATGGACACACAGTAACACACAACATGATCAGGGCATGGTACTGTCAGCTCAAAAAATATTGGAAATGATGGGTAAAATTGGGCAAACAACATCTTGTGTGGTCAAAGGTATGTGAACACCTGGTTTGTGGTTATTAATAAATATTTGTGTGGTCAAATGTGCAGAGGGCACCAACGTTCTGCAATCACATGCCTCCAAAATTCATATGGTCTTCATATTAGCTCAAAAACAGTGCATATAGATCGGGTTTCTATGGCCGAGCAGCGGCATCCAAGCCTTACATGTTAAGTTTGTTTGTTTATTTGGATTTTAATTATTACACACGGTTCATTACACAAGGTTATATCAAACACAGGTCATGGACAGCTTAAAGTTTCCAATTTACCTCATGTTCATGTTTTGGACTGTGTGAGGAAACCCGGAGCACCCAGAATAAACCCATGTAGGCACATGTAGGGCGTGCAAACTCAACACATATGACATGGGCCACCCCACATTGAACTTAGGACCTTCTTGCTGTGAGGCAACAGTGCTACCGACTTAGCCAATATGCTGCCCTTACATGTGAAGAATTAAGGTTTTCTGTCTGGCAATCTGATGACGAGTTAGGGTTTGGTGGTTGCCGGGCGAACAGTGCTTGTCTGACTGCACAGCATTGGTGTATAAGGAACTAAAGTGTGGGGTTGTTTATCAGGAGCTGCACTTGGCTCCTATGTTCCAGTCAAATAAACACTTAATGCATTAGCATACCGAGAGATTTTGGACAATTTCTTTCTCCCAACTTTGTGGGAACAGTTAGGGGATGGCCCCTTGCTTTTCAAACCAGCAAGCTGGATGAAAACATGGATCAGCGAGTTTGAGAACTTGACAAGCCTTACTCCAACAGAACACCTTTGGGATGAATGCATGCAAAGCAATGCAATCACAGCAGAGCAATGCAATCACAGCAAACAGAGACTGCAAGAGCAGTGAAAAACTTTTGTGGAAAGTTTTAGGACACTGTTGTCTTCCCAGAAGAGTTGAAACTGTGATAGCTGCAAAGGGTGGGCCAACATCATATAAAACCCTATGTCATGCAGTGGGGCAAAAAAGAATTTAGTCAGCCACTGATTGTGCAAAAAGATGAGAGAGGTCTGTAATTTTCATCATAGGAACACTTAAACTATGAGAGACAAAATAAAGAAAAACAATCCAGGAAATCACATTTGTAATTTATGGTGGAAAATAAGTACCCACAAGCATGCAACATTTCTGGCTCTCACAGACCTGTAACTTATTCTTTAAGAAGTTACCTGTATTACTGGCACCTGTTTGACCTTGTTATCTGTATTAATGGCACCTGTTTGACCTCGTTATCTGTATAAAAGACACCTGTCCACAACCTCAAAATGTCAGACTCCAAACTCAACCATGGCCAAGACCACAGAGCTGTCAAAGGACACCAGGCTGGGAAAAGTGAATTTACAATAGGCAAGCAGGTTGGTGTGAATACATTTACATTTTCAGCATTTAGCAGACGCCTTTATCCAAATCGACTTACAGTGCAGTTACAGTCTGAGCAATTGAGGGTTAAGGGCCTTGCTCAAGGGCCCAACAGCAGCAGCCTGGCATTGGTGAGGCTTGAACCTGTGTTTTTTGGATCACTAGTCCAGAAGCTTAAACACTAGGCCACAACCAGCCCAAATAATAAATCAACTGTGGGAGCAATTGTAAGAAAATGGAAGACTTACAAGACCATAATCTCCCTCGATCTGGGACATCACTGTTCTAGAGGAGAGCTGCAAGGAGGAATGGGCCAAAATAACAGCTACAATGTGTGCAAACTTGGTGAAGCGTTACAGGAGACGTTTGACCTCTGTCATTGCCAACAAAGGTTATGTTACAAAGTATTGAGTTGAACTTTTGTTATTGACCAAATACTTGTTTTCCACCCTAATTTACAAATATATTTTTTAAAAATCCTACCATGTGATTTCCTGGATTTTCCCCCCTCATTTTGTCTCATAGTTGAAGTGCACCAAATGAAAATTACAGACCTCTCTCATCTTTCTAAGTAGGAGAGCTTGCACAATCAGTGGCTGGCTAAATACTTTTTTGCCCCACTTTATGTGTGTGAAGGCAGATGAGCGAATATTTTTGGCAATATAGTTTATTACTAGACTATTATTATTATGCTATATTATTATTACTACACACCTATTAAAATGTCCACTAAATACACCTAACAAGTGAATAAACAGTAAAGTACTTTTTGGCCAGCTGAGTCTCAATTTCCAATTCTTCTATCTTGGCTTTCATTAGTTGTATTTCATCATGTAGTTTCTTCTCATTAGCCTCAGTCTTGTTCTTTCTCTGGTAAGGTGGAAGAAATAAAATACAGTTTTACACAAAAAAAAACCCAGAAGCTCATCACACAATGTGGGCTTTCGAGAAAAAAGAAATACTTTTTTCTGAGCAAGTGCAGCCCTCTGCAGTCGCTCCTTGGCTTGGGTGTATTTCTTCTCTAGTTCTGCCTCTCTTCCTTGAAGTTTATGTTTCTCTTCGAACCATTTGACTTGCTTCTGTTCAGCTACTCTGCAAAAATAAAATATTTTGTGTTTAGGTTGTTACCATAATTACCATACATGCAGTTTCCAGGTCTTGCCAGTTGCAACTAAAACCGGTGTAGTTGTGTCTGTGAGGTGGTGTGGCGGCTGAAATCAATAAATTGTTGCTGGTTACATGCTTTTTTCCCCCATCGCTGTTTTCACTGTTTGGTCTCTTCACTGCAATGCTTGGAACCACAGACTAAACCCCAGTGTGCTTTCCATGATGGCTACTTTAAAGTGTATTCTTCATCTGAGCTTCTTCAACTATGTTCCACCCATCGCCTTGATTCTATAACCTAAAGCCTCTGCCGTAGGATTGGAATTCTGCGGCATCCATGCTACATTCATCGCGGTCATAGAAGACGACATGCTCGCAAAGCAACTCTGATCTAAAGCCAACCATCTTCTGCCTCTGCTATCCCAGCCATCTGGTCTTTGGCTCGCAGGCCCAAGAAAATCACATTGTGCAGCTCCTGCAGTTCTTCGCAAGCTTCTTCGATCTCCCACTTCCTCGTCAATACCCATACTACATAATCTCAAAACAGACTGATTACTCTAGCACTTTTCAACTGTTGATCAATTACAAACAAAGCTACTTTGATCTGTGACCGCATTTTACATTATCACGTTGATCTCCCTTTTCTCACCGAGACTTGGCAATTGCCTGATGAATATCTTATTTTCCGCACTATAAACCGCACCGGATTATAAGGCGCAGTCTCAATTGCGTGATCTATTTCTGTACTTAACCCATACATAAGGTGCACCGTATTATAAGGCGCATGCTAAAACATACGGTCTACAAAATAAGGTAACGGTGTTCGTAGTGTAAAAAAAGGTAAACAGAAGCAAAACAGTGCATTTAGTTGAATTTTATTCTACTATTTAACAATACACTCACATTATTTTTTAATTAATCTTCTCCCACAAACTCCGTTTGGTCTTCTTACCCTCACGCAGTTCATTTCCTTTACTTCCGAACCACAGATTCAATGATGTTGAATTCTTTCGCAGCTGCTCTATTCCCATTTATAACTGCGTAACTGAGATTGAATTGTGCCTCGTAAGCACGCCTCTTCACTGGTGCCATTTTCGGGGGTCCTTAGACAAACAAATGTTGTTTTGCAGCATACCGGTAGTATAGCTACCGGAGGAGTGTAGAAGGTAAACATAAATACTGTGCGTATTACGTAATGTTCTCTGATTGGTTTATCGCTTCCAGCTTATGTAGTGTACGTATTTACGTCCCTGTGTCAGAGAAAAATGGTCCGACAGTCAATCAAGCGATGCGCTTACCAAAGTCGCACAACAAAATTTTTACAGATTTTGGAACTCAGTGCACACATAAGGCGCATCGGATTATAAGGTGCACGGACGATTTTTGAGAAAAATGAAGGGTTTTAGGTGCGCCTTATAGTGCGGAAAATACGGTACATTCATCTGAACCCTGCTACCCCATCTGATTTTAGTCATTTTTGATTGCCTAGGTTAACTGGTAGGGGAGGGTCTAGCGGTGCTTTTTCGCAATAACGTTAATATAAGTTTATGCGAGTCCCAGTTGGTCTCCTCCATTGAGTGCATGATCATTAAGATCCTGGGTCATGTTACAACACACATTGTATTGGTTACCGCCCTCCTAAGAACTCAATCCCGTTTTTTATGTCTGAGCTAGCTGAAGTTCTAAATTTTGTCAGCGCAATTACAACCTCCATAATTCTCCTGGGTGATTTTAACATTCAACTTGATGCTAACTCTTCCACCTCTGCAGACCTTTTGTCTTTGTTGAACTGTTTTGATCTCCAGCAGTTCGTCATTTTCCCCACACATAAACAGGGCCATATTCTAGATCTCATATGTGCAACTGGCAGCGTCATCAGTAATGTGTCTGGTCATATCACAGGTGTTTCTGACCTTCTTTTCATCACCTCCTGTCTCTCTCTTCCTGTTACTAAGTCCTCTCCAAAGACATAAATTTCCTACCGTAATTATTCTTCTATTAATCCTCAGTCCCTCATGACTGCCCTGGAACATTCAGGTTTCTCCAGTATTACTTCTGTCTCACTTTACAATAATTCCATTACTTCTGCAATTGAGGTCTTAGCTCCATTGAAGACCAAGTATGTTCCAAGGTCCCATTCATCTTTCTGGTTTACCCAGGAGCTACGAGTATTAAAAACACTGGCAGACGTTTAGAGCGTCTTTACAGGAAAACCAGATTATCTGTGCATTCTATCGCTCTTTCTACACACCTGGACAATTACAAGGCAGTACCTAATGCTACTCGAACCACTTATCTCACTGATAAATTCCAAAAAGCAGGACAAAATACCTCCCAGTCTCTCTGCTGCTTTTGATATGGTTAACCATAACATCCTCATAACTCGTCTGTCGGACATTGGTATTTCTGACGCTGCTCTTTCCTGGCTCAAGTCCAACCTATCGGATCGGCATTTCTTCATTCACTTGGGTAATCATGTTTCATATACTGCACTGGTGAAACAAGGAATACCACAGGGTTCTGTATTTGGTCCACTTCTTTTCATCATTTACATTTCTCCACTTGGTTCCATCATACGCAGACACAAACTGAATTTTCACTGCTATGCATATGATACACAACCTAACTTTCCTTCAAATCATCAATCTCTTTCCCTCCCTCTTCTCTCACTGTTTGTATCCAAGACCTACAATCTTGGCTGCATTATACCTTTCTGCTGCTTAATCCCCTGAAGACAGAGTTTCTCGTTGTGGGCACAAAAACTTCACTCTCCTCCTTCACTAACGCTCCCCTTCTCATAGGTGATATCTCCGTTACTTCTACAAACTGTGCACATAACCTCGGACCCTCTGCTCTCATTTGAACCTCATGTGAAGTCTCTGTACAAATCAGCCTTTTTTCACCTTGAAAATATAACCCGTCTCCGTCCCTTTCTTTCATTTGAGGTGGCGGAGACACTCATACACGCTTTTGTCACCACCCATTTGGACTATTGTAATTCCCTTTTACTCCCTGATAAAACCCTTCGTCCTCTGCAAACTATTCAAAATGCTGCCGCTAGGGTTCTTGCATTCACCCGAAAATTTGACCACATCACCCCCGTCCTTGAGAAACTTTCCTGGCTTCCAGTTCCCAAATGCATTAAATATAAAGTCCTGGTTCTCACTTTCAAAGCCCTTTATAGTCTCACACCTGCATATCTCAAAAAACTTCTCACACATCAAACCCCTACACGCAGACTGAGATCATCAGATGCTAAACTTCTGTCTACACCCAGGTTTAGGTTGTCCACCATGGGTGGCAGATCTTTTAGTGTTGCCGCACCAGCACTCTGGAGCTCACAGCCCTTGACTATCCGCTCCATTTCTTCTCTTTCAGAATTCAAGGCGTCCTTAGAAACGTATCTCTTTACACAACACTTTCTTTCTTCTTCATGATTTTCCAATCAAATCTATTTCAACCTCTATAATATGTAGTCTGTTGTTTATTGTTGTCTTCCTGTTCAAGCGTCCTTAAGATTGTGAAAGGCGCTATATAAATTAAACTTATTATTATTATTATAGTGTCATGTATTATTAGGTTTCAGTCAGTGTTTAATGTAAACTATATAGATAAAATAATTGGAACACAAACACAAGTTTGTTTGACATCCTTTTCCAAAATAATGCGCATTAGTGTTTGCAGGTTACATAGGCAACTATATCCTTGAAAAATTTTGACAAAATATTCAAGTACGTCTGTAGGAATTTGGGCTTAAAGAACGTAAGAGTGTGATCAAGCATTAATGCAGGACAGAAAGGTGTGCCCTACAATTGATGTTACGGTTACATTTAAGATGTTAAGTAGCATTGAGGTAGGGGTGTTATGCAAGTCTCAAGAATTACAAACTCATCACACTTAGTTTTATTAACTTATTTCACAGGTCTTCAGATGTCTTCAACTCATGCTCAAATGTATGGGTATGTATGGGTATGAGTAATGCCAGCTATATTACATGAGAAGAAAAATACTATTAATAAATTGCATTAGCCCAAAAACAAGCAAATGGATTTGTGTTTAAAAATAAGTAAAAACTGCCTTTCATCATTTGAAATGTGGACCATGGTACATTTGAAATAGTATACATGGATGGAAACCTAAGGATTTGGAGTACCTCTCGGCTTCTTGCTGTGTTCTTTCTATTTGTAAGCAAGTATTCCGTAGTTCCTCTCTCACTCTATCCAAATTCTCCCTCAGCCCTCCATTGGTGGCCATCAATTCACTTTGCGAATGAGAGAGATTGCTGATCTGTAAATGAAGCTCTGCATTTTCCTAAGCCATAAAATAAAACCACAAGAAAAGTCAGCAATCCAGAAGTATGGCTTATGGAGAGTGCCAAATGGAAATATAATACAAAAACAAAAAGGAAAAGACCTACTGCAATGACTTAACATTGCATGACCTCTTAAGAGAAATACCATTACGTTCAATGTTTGAATTGCAACTACTAAGCACCTGTAAACACCACAAAGGGAAATGTAGTACCACTGTACAGGTTGATTGTGTTTCATGCTGGAGCTCAAATTCAGCATTCTATTCTGTTAAATGCAAAACCACAATATAGAATAGAATGCCTTTATTTGTCATTACACATATACAGTGAGGAAAATAAGTATTTGA
>JAYDZG010000036.1:22956774-22967271 GCA_034509265.1 Microcambeva bendego
GGCTTTGGATTTTCTAACCAACAAGCGTTCCTCCCGAGCAGTTGTCTTGCGGGGTCTGCCAGACCTGGGCTTGTCAAAAACATTTCCAGTCTCTTCAAATCTTTTTTTAATTCTTTGTACTTGACGCTGAGACACATTAAAGGTGCCAGCCACCTCTTCAGTGCATCTGGTCTTCAGCCTCTTGATAATTAAGGCTTTGGTCACAGGGTGGATTTTTGGCATGTTGTCACAGGTCAAGTTGCAGTTCAAGTGAAGGTCTGGGGTGCTGTGGTTCTTTTTATACACCCCCACTAATTAACCGTTCAATTAATGAGCACAGGTGAGGCTGTAAACTAGGATTGGGTCCATTATATGACAAGGCGACAAAACTTTTGTCTTGCCAAAATCTGATGTTTTTGTGTTCATTAAATGATCAATATTTCTGCAGAGAAGCAAATTTATTTTCGTAAATTAAACCTAATTTGGGAGGGTTCCAGCTTTCATATGAGTTATTTCTAAAACCAATGGATGAATTTAAAGTCAGGTTATAAGCTTTTGTTTCCACAACATGGATAAGCGACAGAACTTCTGTCAGGGACTGTACAGATTGAACATGCAAATTCTGCACTGTGGAGAATGGACCTTCCTGCTTTAAAGCGACATCTGTACTGAATAAACCACCATGCCACCTTTTCCATTTAGTGTATTAAAAATATTATTTTGCATTAAATTTTGTTACAGGGTTTTTTATTGTCAACCTTTAATTAGTCATCATATGCTGATTTAATAAATAATTACTTCTACTTCCGCATATTATTTGGTTAACTGATTGACTAAAAAAAAACTTTATAAGATAAGATAACCCTTTATTAGTCCCACAGTAGGGAAATTCACATTGTTGAATCAGCGAAGGGATAGTCACTCAGTACAAAAAATAGACATTAACAGAACACTGTGTGATGATATATACAGTTGTGCTCAAACCTTTGCCTTCTCATTTCAGAGAATATGAATTATAACACAAAAACTTTTTCCACTCATTGTTAGTGGTTAGAAGAAGCCATTTATTGTCAAATAACTGTTTTTTCTCTTTTTAAATTATAATGACGACCAAAAACATCAAAATGACCCTGATCAAAAGTTCACAAACCCTGGTGATTTTGGCATGATAACCTGCACAGAAGTTGACACAAATGGGTTTGAATGTCTACTAAAGGTAACATCCTCACATTTGACCTGTTTGCTTGTAATCAGTGTGTGTGTGTAAAAGCTGAGTGAGTTTATGGGATCCAGACAGACTCTTGCATCTTTCATCCAGCCACTGAAGTTTCTGCATTGTGAGTCATGGGGAAAGCAAAATAATTGGAAAATGTAGTTGAACTGTATAAAACAGGAAAGGGATACAAAAAGATATCCAAGGAATTGATAATGCCAGTCAGCAGTGTTCAAACTTTGATTAACAAATGGAAAATCAGGGGTTCTGTAAAAACCAGAGCACGGTCAGGTAGACCAACAAAGATTTCAGCCACAACTGCCAGGAAAATAGTTTGGAATGCAAAGAAAAACCCACAAATAACATCAGCTGAAATACAGGAAATGCAAATGCCACAAAGTATCTCGCCTACAATACGCCAAACAGCACAGAGACAAGCCTCAAAACTTCTGTAACAAAGTAATTTGGAGTGATGAGACCAAAATCAAACTTTTTGGCCACAACCATAAACTTTACATTTTGAGAGTTGACCACAAGGCCTATGATGAAAGGAACACTGTAAAGCACAGAGGTGGATCACTGATGTTTTGGAGATGTGTGAGCTACAAAGGCACAGGAAACTTGGTAAAAGTTGAAAGAAACATGAATGCAGCACGTTATCAGCAAATACTGCAGGCAAATTTTCACTCATCAGCCTGGAAGCTGCGCATGGGACGTACTTGGACATTCCAACATGACGATGATCCAAAACACAAGGCCAAGCCGACCTGTCATTGGCTACAGCAGAACAAAGTGAAGGTTCTGGAGTGGCCATCTCAGTCTCCTGACCTCAATATCATTGAGCCACTCTGGGAAGATCTCAAGCGTGCAGTTCATGCAAGACACGCCAGGAACTGGAGGCTTTTTGCCAAGAAGAATGGGCAGCTTTACCATCTGAGAAAATAAAGAGCCTCATCCACAACTACCACAAAGGACTTCAAGCTGTCATTGATGTTAGAGGGGGCAATACACTGTATTAAGAACTGGGGAATGTGAACTTTTGATAAGGGTCATTTGGATGTTTTTGGCTGTCATTATGATTTAAAAAGAGAAAATGTTGTCGTTTGACAATAAATGGCTTCACCCAACCACCAACCATGAGTGAAAAAAAAGTTTTTGTATTATCATTCATATCCTCTGAAAAGCCAAGAAAGCAAAAAATCTGCTGGGGTATGTACACTTTAGAGCACAACTGTAATTAATCTATGACAAAAAAAAATCATAATTTTAAACTATCTTAAAATCACAACTTTAACAACATGATTACTTTTTAGCATGCATTATGTTGGGTGTATGGGTGGAGAGGGTAACAATGATTAATGTGGTCTGTTTACCTAGGAGTCCCTCAGTACCATGCAGCATCCCCTGATGAGGAGGCTTTGGTGTGTGCAGCTCGAGAGTTGGGCTGGGTGTTCCTCTCACGCACACGCAATTCCCTTACACTGAGTGAGCTGGGGTGTACACGTCAGTATCACCTTCTCGCCTTATTGGACTTCACCAGCACGAGGAGACGCATGTCAGTGCTGGGTGAGAAAACGAAAGGCACCTTTTATTTGATCATGTATAAGAGTAGAAAGTTAGTGCAAGTACCAGTAAAAAACTGATTCAAAGCTAAACACACAAATATGCTATGATCAGTTTTGTTCTTTTAAAAATAAAATTAAGAGTGTGTGTGTGTGTGTGTGTAGTGAGAACAACAGAGGGAGAACTGAAACTCTATTGTAAAGGTGCAGATGCAGTGATTCTGAAGCGACTAGCAAAGAACAGTCAACATCAGGGAAGCACAGAGCAAGCTCTAGAGGTTGAACCAGATAAGCCACTTATTTTTGAAGCCTTACTCTGTCTGTCTTCTGTCTTTCTACCTATCTGTCTTTTTATGTATATTTGTTTCTCTGTTCATGCTTCCTTAGACCACGTTGGGCAATGACATTTTCTAAGATGTTTTACCACTGCTTGATGACATGTGTTTGTGTAGGTGTTTGCTCAGAGCTGTCTGCGCACTTTGTGTGTGGCTGTGCGTTCTGTATCAGAGGCTCAATGGATGGAGTGGAGTCATGCTCTGCAGCAGGCTACTATGGAAACCAGGCGCAGAGAGAGCATGCTGGAGGAAGTGTATGATCTCATGGAAAATGAGTTGATGGTATGATAATGTTAATATATGATATTTTTTATTAAATCCAAATGTTGTTCTACAGTGACTATAGAAGCAGGTTTTATTTAATTATTTAATCTTGTCTTAGTGTGGGCAGGGGAATTTAATGCATTTGTCAAATAAATTCAGTTTAATCCTTGATTTAGTAAAAAGGGGGACGTTTGTTTTAAATTTTTAATAAGGTTTTGAATAAATTAACTATAAATAATAATAATAGAATAATAATTAAAAAACATGTCGTCTTAATAAACACTCATTTCTATTTTAAATATGTTCGCATATTGTACATAGAAAGGAATTATGTGTTTTTTAAAGTTGCTGGGAGCCACAGCCATTGAGGATTGTTTACAGGATGGTGTCCCAGAAACTATTGCCAGCCTTCGCCACGCAGGAATAAGAGTGTGGATGCTAACTGGGGATAAGAAAGGTACAAATATTTGAACAGTCAAATCCAACTGTATCCATAGCAAAGCTTTACCATCAATATACTGATGGTCAACTTTCTCTCTAAATATACAGAAACAGCTGTGAATGTAGGTTATGCCTGTAAATTGATAGACCAAGATACAAGGCTGCTCCAAGGTGATGAACTCAGGTAAGGCTGTTCAAAGGTAAATAACTCAATTAAAGCTGCTCCAAATTGATGAGCTAAGGTACAGTCAATGCATATATGCTAGTGCTGACAAAATTAACATGTTAATCATTTGTGATTAATTTGAAATCCTAAATGTGTTAAAATAAATTAATGCAATAAACTCAGCCAGTTGTTTACTTCTATGAAACCAGACTATTGTGACTAACTCAGAATGAAGAGGCTTTTTCAGGCATCAAGTTTTCCATGAAAATGTTAATTTGATTTCTATTCACTTCCTGTGTGTGTGTGTGTGTGTCAGTGTGTCGGTGTCAGGGTTGCCAGGTCCAGCAAAAAGTTGAGGGATATTTATGGGAAATGCAGTATCATATACATGATTAGTATATATACATGTTCACATAAATGTTTAGCTTTACATACGTATATTTTTACACGTAATGATAATACTGATGATGATGATGATGATGATAACAACAACAACAACAATAATAATAATAATTATTATAATAATAATAATAATTATAATAATAATAATATATAGATATATAGTAATAATGTATTACAACTGATATATACATTGGTGCAAAAAATTATTTAGTCAGTTACTGATTGTGAAAGTTCTCCTACTTAGAAGGATGAGAGAGGTCTGTAATTTTCATCATAGGTACACTTCAACTATGCAGAAAAATGCAGGAAATCACATTGTAGGATCTTTAAAGAATTTATTTGTAAACTATGGTGGAAAATAAGTATTTGGTCAAAAACAAAAGTTCAATTCTTTACTTTGGAACATAACCTTTGTTGGGAATGATGGAGGTCAAACGTTTTCTGTCTTCACCTGGTTTGCACACACTGTAGCTGGTATTTTGGCCTATTCCTTCATGCAGATCTCCTCTAGAGCAGTGCTGTTTTGGGGTGTTTGGGATCATTGTCATACTGGAAGACCCAACCATGTTCCATCTTTAATGCTATCACTGATGGAAGGAGGTTTTGGCTAAAAATCTCACAATAGATGGCCTTGTACATTCTTCCCTTAACACAGATCAGTTGTCTTGTCCCCTTTGCTGAAAAACAAACCCAACCCATGATTTTTCTTCCTCCATGCTTCACAGTAGGTATGGTTTGCTTGGGATGCAACTCAGCATTCTTCTTCCTCCAAACACAATGAGTTAAGTTTTTACCAAAAGTTCTATTTTGGTTTCATCTGACCACATTCTCCCAATCCTCTTCTGGATCATCTATATGCTCTCTTAAAAACTTCAGACGGGCCTGGACATGAACTGACTTAAGCAGGGGGACATGTCTGGCACTTCAGGATTTGAGTCCTTCTCAGCATAGTGTGTTACTGAAGGTAGCCTTTGTTACTTTGGTCCCAGCTTTCTGCAGGTCATTCATCAGGTCCCTCCTTGTAGTTATGGGATTTTTGCTTTGACCCCATGGGATGAGATCTTCTCTGGGGCCCCAGATGGACAGAGATTATCAAGGGTCTTGAATGTCCATTTTCTCACCCTTGCTCCAACAGTTGATTTATTCACACCAACCTGCTTGTATTTTGTAGATTCACTCTTCCCAACCTGGTGCAGTTCTCTAATTCCAGGTGTCCTTTGACAGCTCGTTGGTCCTGGCCATGGTTGTGTTTTGATTCTAAATGTTTTAGTCTGTGGACATGTGTCTTTTATACAGATAACAAGGTCTACCAGAGGCCATTAATACAGGTAATGAGAAGGGCCAGAAGAGCTTTTTTAAAAAGAAGTTACAGGTCTGTGAGAGACAGAAATCTTGATTGTTTTTGGGTGACCAAATACTTATTTTCCACCACAATTTACAAATAAATTATAAGTCCTACAATGTGGATTTTTTCCCCTCATTTTGTATCTCATAGTTGAAGTGGCCGACTAAATTTTGCCCCACTGTACATATCACAGAATATGTGAGCACAGAATTGTAATATTAAGATGGATGTGTGGACTTGAAAAGGTCAATACAGAGTGTTTCTTGGTTTGTTGATTCAGTTTAATGACTCTGTCGTAGATTATATAGTGAATGTCTCTGACTAGTGATGTTAAGATCCAGACTGGAGCGCCGAGTGCCACAAGTGCGGCCACGATCTCTCAGACAACACGGAAGTCGAGAACAAGCTTCTCCCGTTGTCAAGCAACCCCGGCACCAGCGGCACCACCTCCTCCACACCTGCAGCTAATTCTCGCCATTGATCTTATACCTACGTTGCCCACAGTCAGATGCCAGAGAATTTTATATTATTCACGCTAAAATTCCCAGCCGAATCCAAGCCTTGCCTTTCCAGTTATCGCCTCTTTCCTAAAGAATAAGAAAACCGCAACCTACTGTACCTGACCGTTCACCTTTGTTCACACTTTTTCCACAAAGCCCGCAGATTCACCGCTCACCTGGACGTCCGCTCTTCTACTGCTGGTTCCACGCCACTCTCCGTTGCATGTCATTCATCTAAGATCTGTGTGCTCGCATGATCAGACCCTCTCGCTCCACTGCTTTACTAGACTTCCTCGCCTCCTTCCTCAGTCAGTCAAGTACAAGTCAGTACCCTAATTTTACTTCCTGGTGCACCACCGCCCACTCCGCTCATATCATCAGACTGTGCCACCCGCAGATTCACATTATCCTTTTGTTGTCTGCCATCAGTCACCCCGGACACTCGTTACCCATTTCCAGTTTTTTGCCTACTTCAATTGCTGCCTTTTTTCCCTGCTGGTCATGATATTATTATCCATCGCAAACTCTTCAATAAACCCTGATTCATTGCTTTATATCTATGTATGCATGTTTGATTTTTTGGTTTCCGGACTTGAGTTCCTAACAGAATTCTCCAACCATAACATGGAACCCTCAAACCCATACCCATGGCGATCTGGACATATGTAGGTGGTTCCTATTTCAGTGCAACATAGTTTTCGGTCTTCGCCCATCCCTTTTTTTCCTCTGGTGCTTATAAGATTGCCTACATCCTCCGCCTTCTTCGAGGGAGAGCTCTCGCTTTCCAGTCAGTCATTGACTCTCAGTTTTGTCTCTACCCAGATTTTATCTCCCGATTTCATGCAGTCTTCGACCGTCCTGATCACACTGGTGAAACAGCTGCTGGTCTTCTGCGGCTTAGACAGGGCAAGCCATCTGTGGCTGAGTTTTCCGTGGAGTTCGTAGCCGCGGATACGGTCTGGAATCAAGTTGCGCTTCATGCTGCTTTTTGCTAGGGACTGGAGGGCTACCTCCGAGATGAGCTGGCCACTTGTGCTGAGCCCGAAACCCTCCAGGAACGAATCGATCTGGCCACGGTCATCGATGGCCACATTAAGGAGAAAAACACTTCGCCAGACCGTTCTGAATTGTGGGGCCGCCCCACGTCTTTTTCTGATCCCACTGTCCATCCCCCCTCCACTAGTACTCAAACTCATCCAGTCGAACCAATGCAGCTGGGACGCATGCATCTCACTCCCAAGGAATGGAATCGCAGGTTTCAATCTGGTGTTTGTGCTGTTTGTACCACCTCGGCCATCAATGCCCTTCACAACCAAAAGATCGGGCCCGACAATAGGTCTAGGGGCATTGTCAGACAACACACATGAATCCTCTGGTTACCACTTTCTTCTAGCCATCACTATCAGCATCCATGGCCAAAAAGGCACTCCGTTAACATACTCGAGGACTCCGGTTCTGAATCCAACCTTATCGATCATGGATTGGTTGAACAGATGGGATATCCGCTGCAACCTCTTGAAGCCCCCCGTCAATGCCCTTGCGTTGGACAGTCAATGTCTAGCCTGTATTACATCCCGCTAATCGACTCCCCTCAGACTCCCGTTGTGCTGATATTTTCCTGGCTGGCTCATCACAAGCCTCATTTGGACTGGCAGCAAGGGAAGATCCATCCTTGGAGCGATCACTGCCACGGCCACTGCCTTCATTCCGGGGCCCGCTCCAGTATCAATGCTGATTCTAACCCTACTCCATTACAAGAACCTGACATTTCCGGGGTCCCCACTCAGTACCTGTTTCTCGCCCCCTCACAGGCCCTTTGATTGTGCCTTTTACCCTGAGCTCCCTTGCCCAAGGGAAGGCCATGGAAAAAATACATTTCTGATACAATACCAGTCCAATCCGCCCCTCTTCATCACCTCTTGGAGCGGGATTTTTGTGGAAAAGAAAAATGGGACCCTTAGGCCATGCATTGACTAGCGTGGTTTGAATCAGATAACAGTCCGGAACCCATATCCTCTTCTCCTCACTTCCTCAGCTTTCAGATCTTTCCAAGGAGCGACTATTTTCACAAATCTGGATCTGTGTAATGCCTATCATCTGGTGCATATCAGAGAGGGGTATGAATGGAAAACTGTGTGTAATTACCCCCTGGGGCATTTCAAATATCTGGTACTTCCATTCGGGCTCTCTAATGCCCCAGCAGTTTTTCAGGCCCTTAAAAATGATGTTCTCAGTGATTTCATTGACCAGTTTGTATTTGTCTATCTAGATGATATACTCATTTTTTCTCACACCCTCGAAGAGCATATTTCCCATGTCCAGCAGGTCCTTTCTCGTCTCCTGCTGAACCGCTTTTTTTGTTAAGCCCGAAAAATGTGAATTCCACCGCAAAACCGTCACTTTCCTGGGTTTCGTCATTTGGCTGGGTTGAGATCCAGGCAGACCAAGGAAAAATTCAGGTGGTTCGTGAGTGGCCCACTCCCACCAATCATAAAGACCTTCAGTAATTCCTAGGCTTTGCTAATTTTTATCGCGGTTCATTAAGAACTACAGTAGCCTGGCCACACCCCTTACTCGGTTAACCTCAATGAAGGTTCCCTTTAACTGGTCCCTGTAAGCCCAAAGCCCAGATTTGGAATGTGTTCTGCAAAGCTTTGGGGGCCACGGCTAGCCTCTCGTTTAGTTTTTACCCCCAGTCTAATCGGCAGTAGGAACAAGCTAACCAAGAGATCGAGGCTGCGCTACGGTGCATTGTGGCGGATTACCCTACGTGTTAGAGTGAGTTTCTAGGATAGGTGGAGTATGCAAATAACTCACTTCTGTCGGCCATTGAGAAGACCCGTACCTCCACCAAATGCACAGCCAATTGGTGCTGCCGAGCCAGTCCTCTCTATACACCTGACAGTCTAATATTCCCACGTTCTCCCACAAACTGGCACCTCACTCTATAGGACCCTAAACCATTGAAAGGGTCATCAATCCTTCCGCTGTCCATCTCAATCTCCCGCACCACATGCACATTCATCCCACTTTCCACAATTCCCAAATCAAACCGGTCCTCAAATCCACCCTTTGCCCTCTGAACTAACCCCCTACTACCGCCTGCCTCATTGACGGCTACCAGGCCTTCACAGTAAGCCGCCTCCTGGATTCCTGATGCCCGCAGTCAGACACCAGATAATTGTGTATTATCACTGTGAAATTCCCAGCCGAATCCAAGCCTTGCCTTTCCAGTTATCACCTCTTTCCTATAGAATAAGAGAACTGCAACCTACTGTGCATGACCACTCACCTTTGTTCACATTTTATCCCCAAAGCCCGCAGATTTGCAACTCAAATGGACTTCCGCTCTTCTACTGTTCCACACCACCCTCCATAGCATTGCATTCACCTATAATCCATGTGCTCGCAAGATTGGACCCTCTCCCTCCACTGCTTTTACCGGACTTCCTCGTCTCTGGCCTCAGTCAGTCAAGTATGGTTCAGTACCCTGGTTTCACTCCCTGGTGCGCCGCCGCCCACTCCACTCATATCATTGGACTGTGTCACCCGCAGATGCACGTTATCCTTTTTTGTCTGCCATCATTCAACCCAGACTGTCGTTACAAAAAACTCCAGTTTTTTGCGCACTTCAGTTGCTGTCTTTTTCCCTGACAGAAATATTATTATCCATCGCAAACTGTCTCTGTGTGATTATTTTTTGGGTTCCGGACTTGAGTCCCTAACAAGTGAGTGTCCAACCTAACATGATTAAAGACTGCTACTGATCCCAGGTTTAAGGAGCTGAAGTGTCTTTCCAAAATAAGAAATGAGTAAATTTTGGGCTTTATCACACAAACTGATTATGTCGATATGCCTGCTATTAAGCAGAACCTATAATGAATATGGAGGGTCTCCACTACAGTTATGGCCAAAGAGAGCAGAAGCAAACTCCATTGTATCCATTGAATTCAAATACCTGGAAATCCCATCAACCACAGGATAATCTGAGTTTAAAGTTAAAAAGATGCAGTTAAACAAAACACCTGAATATATAGTGAGGAAAATATGTATTTGAACACCCTGCGACTTTGCAAGTTCTACCACTTAGAAATCATGGAGGGGTCTTAAATTTTCATCTTAGGTGTATGTCCACTCTGAGAGACAAAATCTAAAAAAAATCTGGGAATCCCAATACATGATTTTTTAATAATTTATTTGTGTGTTACTGATTTGAAAATCAATGTTAATATTTGGTACAGTAGCCTTTGTTTGCAATTACAGAGGTCAAATGTTTCCTGTAGTTTTTCA
>JAYDZG010000036.1:23429181-23441462 GCA_034509265.1 Microcambeva bendego
CCCAGCTGAGTGATCTTCACCACTACACTTCACACTAACACTAGATTCTTCTTTTCTTTTATTCTTTAATGTTTGTTTCTGGATATTATTTAGATGGATATTCTAAATATTCTGGATTTTCACTTTTTGTAGTTTCTTAAGAAATGAAGAATAAATTAAAGTAAAATGGAACAAAGATGAAAAGAAACATTAAATACAATTACTAACTGAATTTTCTGATCCCATTCAGTAATCCAGGACTCTGTTTAGAATAAAAATAAATGAATAGTAGAATCTAGTGAGGTGGTGGGTCACCTGTGTTCTGTTAGGCTTTTTAATCAGCAGGTTCAGTATTTATAAAATTGTCCCCAAGATCACTTTTATTTAGTTATTTTCTGCAATATCTCGAATTTTAAATGATTTCGCCAGATAGCGCACTCCACACACTACAGACTTTACTAAAGTCTTTACACACAGATAATAATATAAGTAATAATTTCTATATTCGCCCATCACAATGTGAGCCAAAAAGTTTAAACCCCCCCTGATCTACTGTTAGTGTGAAGTGTAGTGGTGAAGATCACTCAGCTGGATTCTGCTAATTCCAGATTAAGTCTATACTTTCAGGAATTATTTCTATAGTTATTAACTAATAAATGTGATATGAAAGTGTTACGTCTCTTTAACCACGATGATGATCTATGATATTTCTTCTGCACATGAATCAGATGGAGAGTAATGAATTATTTACCTGATTTTCATCATTGATGAATGTTTTGACTGATCTGACAGTTACGAAAAAAGAAACATGTTCTGAGTGATTAAAATAGAATCTATTTCAGTATATATAAAGTTATTTAATACTCTTATTGTTAACTTCGATTGTTATAGCTCATAATTTGTTAAATTGTATAACTTTATTTCTGCATTTATTTTCTGCACAAACGTTTCACTTACATTAATGCAAAAATTTACTCATTCAGAACAAAATTCAATCACTTTATGAACAAAAAACCTAAGTATTTGTAATTTTATTTAATACCAATGCTTTTTATTATAACAGGGGTTAGAACATTAATCTCCCCAGTCAGCAACAATAGTGATGGGATTTTCTGCTCTTTTCAGAGCCCTGGTCATTAAGCTTGGCTCCCAAGTAAAAGCTGATTCCCAAATGGCTCTTTACTTGTTGTAATTTGTAGCCTCATATTTATTTTGTGCATTTATAGTGTTAAAACATTATTACTTTTGTTTAAGATTTAAAATAAACTTTTAATGGAACACAAGACAAACATACACTACAAACAAATCTACAATATCAACAGCAGAATCTAACTCAATGTTGAAACACTGTGTTAGCCTGTACTGAAGACTGGCATTCAATAAAATCAGATTCCTCAGTTTGGATGAGCTGATGCGATTCCTTTCATCTGTTATTATGTCCTGCTTTTTTCTTTCAGAAATAAATTTGTCCTTCATCACTTGAGGGAGCTTGGCTTATTTCCGTTCTCAGGTTTGTGAGCTGACTTGTTCAATGTAAGTGGGCTCTTGTGATTCACTACCAAGCATTGGTTCTTAGAGCTGGCTCTTTTGCAAAGGACAGTCCTGTTTTGTCAAATTAAGAAAATTTAATAAATCATTACTCGACACTAGTTTCATGTTCAGAAAAAAGCATCACAACTTATCTTGGTTAAAGAGACACTTTCTAATCACAATTCCTAGTCAGTGATTACAGTAATGATTTATTGATTTATTACTTTAGAATCATATTAGTTTACTATAAACTAACAACATAACTATTGAATGCATAATAACAGAATAAACATACTAACCAAAATCAGCTTAACAGAATAACAGAAATACTTTTAATTTAGTAATGAAATAAAGTTTGTACATGTTTGTCTTAATATTATCTTAGGCTGTTATTTTTCCAGAGAGAAACTCTGTGATAATGTCACTTCAAAATCCTGTCTTCTTTTTGATTATTGATGACCATTGTGGTGGAAAATCTGACTATTATGCCTTAGAGGCAGATTCTTAGTTCACTGCAGCTGTTTTCCTTCATGTTGCTGCTTCAGCAAAAAACTAAATTATGTGAGGTTATACTGACCCAGAATGCAGGCTTTAAATGTATCTAAAATAATAGTAAAGTAATGAATAGTAAAATAATGAATAAAAGATGCCTTCACAACCATTTTTGATCCCCTCCTAATTATTAGTTAAATAAATGCATTAATGATGATAAACCAGTTTAATACTCATACTTCAATTCATAAACATAAAACAAAGAATCAGGGAAACAATCTCTAAGCCTCTTTACGTGGGCCAAAGGCGCAACAGTGGCAAGGAATGAAAGTTGAAACCATCCTTACAGGTTATTTTACCCAGTGGCAGCAAATAAAGGTGAACAACATTGGACACAGGACAGATCCTTGTGGGACCCCACATTTTACTCTTGTGTAAGTAGACACTGTACAAGCCAAAGATCAACTCAGCCAAAGGTGACAATGACAAGAGAGAAATCTTTAAAACAACCCAGACTCAAAAGAGGAACCCATCGTCCTCATGGCAACACAGGTATATATAGCAGTAAAAGCAGTGGAGTCTATGCAATTGTCCAAACAGTTTATGTAGTAGAGAGGAAAAGTCATTAACCCTGTTATGTAGACTCAAAGAAATCCTCTTCACACCATTTGGGTACTGAAAATACCCTCTTCAACCATCATCTTGCTTTTTATCTCCATCAGACTTCCTCAATTATTGTTAATCAGATCTTAAAATCAGCTTCTCTACATTCTCATTTGCTACCCACTTAATCTCCTCCTCTTATTCCCCAACAATATCCATGTTCAATATGTTGGTCTACCAAGCACAAGCTGCAACCATACTTCTTTATGTGAACATGCAGTTTTCACCAAAGTACAGTTACTGTCTGACCAACTGAAGGTTGAAAACCTTGTTACATAATTTGAGCAGTTGCTAATCAATACAATTTTACAGTGTTGCTACATTAATATGATAAACTGGCTGTTTTTAATCAGTACAAGTTGATGTGACACACTTATGTTTCTTAAGAGTTGATACATGAGCAAAGTAGATCCTACACTCTAAGCACTGATATGGTTTCTCTCCAGTGTGAATGCGCTGGTGGATTTTGAGATCAGCCTGTGTATTAAAACTCTTTCCACAATAAGAACATTGATACGGCTTCTCTCCCGTATGGATGCGCTGATGTATTTTAAAAACACTCAGTCCATTAAATCTCTTCCCACACCTTGAGCACTGATATGGTCTCTCTCCAGTGTGAATGCGCTGGTGTATTTTAAGATTACTCTGTTGATTAAAATTCTTCCCACACTGTGAGCACTGATGCGGTTTCTCTCCAGTATGAATGCGCTGGTGCATTTTGAGATTACTTAATCGATCAAAGCTCTTCCCACATTGTGAGCACTGATAAGGTTTCTCTCCGGTGTGAATGCGTTGGTGTATTTTAAAAGCACTCTGCTGATTAAAACTCTTTCCACACTGTAAACACCGATATGGTTTCTCTCCAGTGTGAATGCGCTGGTGTTCTTTGAGATGACTCTGTTTATTAAAATTCTTTCCACACTCCGGGCACTGATACAGGTTCTCTTCAGTGTGAATGCGCTGGTGGATTTTGAAATCACTCTGATAATTAAACCTCTTCTCACATTGTGAGCACTGATACGGTTTCTCTCCAGTGTGAATGCGCTGGTGTATTTTAAAATTACTCTGATAGCTAAAACTCTTTCCACACTGTAAGCACTGATACGGTTTCTCTCCAGTGTGAATACGCTGATGTATTTTAAGACCACTCTGACATTTAAAACTCTTTTCACACTGTGAGCACTGATATGGTTTCTCTCCAGTGTGAATGCGCTGATGTTCTTTGAGGTGGCTCTGTCTCTTAAAACTTATCCCACACTGTAAGCACTGAAATGGTTTTTCTCCAGTGTGAATGCGCTGGTGCATATTGAGAGCACTCAGGCAACTAAAACTCTTCCCACAGTATGAGCAGACGTTTTCTTCTCTTTGTTTAAGCTGAGTGGTGTTAATTCTGACAGTACCAGGTAACATTTGTTGATTACTGCAGCTTCTGGTGGGATTCAGATTCTCATGTTCAGTCTCAGATTTCACCAGAGTCTCATATTTCTCATGATTGCAGTTCTTAATGTGATTGTGGAAAGGATGTTGGGTTGTACAGAAAAGTTGTGTCGAGTAGCAGAAAAACTCCTTCTTCAATTCTGAAAGAGGAAATAGTAAAATTTAATTACAATATTGCAGAACCCAAAACCAGAAACTTTATGGAAAATTCCTTATATTTTAAAAGAAGGGAAGCTTAGAATGCATCTACATATTTCTCTTTACAGAACAGAATATCATTAAACTATTTAAGAAATTGGGAGGAATTTCTTTGAGTAAATCCAGAGAATTCAAGCTTAAGGTTAATGCTTGTGATTTTCTATGCCTGATACATCAGTAGTCTTGATTAAGGATTATTTCATTTTAGTTTTTATCAGTTTACAATAAACACACATTCACAAAAATTATTAAAAACATGCATTTCACCAGAAAGTGCACATTTACAGCAAGGGTTTGCATTGCAATTGGTAGTGTTGTAGTAGTAGTCGTATTAGTGCTGGTTGTACATCTCAACTTAATTCTCCACCCAAAACTGAAGGAAGACAAGCATCGAGGTACTTCTGTGTACTGGTGGAATGAGCCTCCCTTGAGTGTCTGCACATCAGTCTCTTACATTCTTCAGAAATCCTTCATCATCTCTTTACTCAGCACATAAGACTTACTAGTCCTTTCTTAGAGAAAAAATAACAGGTTCTAACAGGGTTTCATCAGATTTGAGTTTTTATAGTTGCACTAGTCGTGATAATAGATGTGGTGGTAATTATAGTGGTGGAGGTGGATGTGTACTGGTAGTAATAATAGTATTGGTAGTGATGGTATAAGCAGGACTAGTATTACAATTTATATTCCTGGTGCAAACAGTAGGTCATTCAACTTAGAAGAAACAACTGAGTTCATCTATATCTTCTAGAATATTAGGAATAGTAGTAGTGGTGGTGGTGTTAGCACAGAGTGTCAAACATGGCCCGTGGGCCGCACTCGGCCCGCTATGTAATTTTATGTGGCCCCCAAGAGCTTAAAAGACAACGATTGTTGTGATGATTCGAGATGAGTAGCTACAGAGACATCTACAAATTATAATCTAATGCCCGTGCTTTTAAGCACTAACTGTTGACATCATCGTAATGGGCACAAACTTCAACTGTAGCTGAGATGCATTTAAGCAGCAGATGAACGTAGTGTAAACTGACATAAACAAAAATAAAAAGAAGTTAATTCTCTTGCAATCCAATACAGACGATTCACGAGTTAGACATTTATATTCTCAGTAGTATTCTCCAATAGTGCATCAATTTTTTTTTTCTAAAAACTTTACACAAAACAACATAGAGTCAAAGTGAAAAAAGATTGTTTTGCAATTTATTATAAATAAAAAAACAAAACCAACATGTACATAAGTATTCAGAGTTTGCTCAATACTTTGTTGAAGCAGCGCTGGCAGCAATTGCAGCCTCAACTCTTTGAGTATGATGCTACAAGATTGGTACACCTATTTTGGGGCAGTTTCTCCCATTCTTGTTAAACATTTTGGCTGTGCGTTTAGGGTCATTATCCTGTTGGAAGGTGAACCTTTGCCCCAGTGCTCTGGAGCAGGTTTTCTACCAGTCTTACGTACATTGCTGCATTCATCTTTTCCTCCAAGTTCCTGCTGCTGAAAAACAAGCCAACAGAATGATGCTGCCACCACCATGCTTCACTGTAGGGATGTCACAGGTCAGGTGATGAGCACTGCCTTGTTTACTCCAGACATGATGATCAATTTTTGTTTAAATTCATTAAGATGCCCTTTGGCAAACTCCAAGCAGGCTGTCTTTTGCTTTTTATTGAGGACAGGTTTCCGTCTGATCACTTTACAATAAAGGCCTGATTGGTGGAGTGCAGCAGAAATGGTTATCCTTCTGGAAGGTTCTCCAGGGCAGTGACGGCTTAGTGGTTAAGGTACTGGGCTGGTTCAAGCCTCATCAATGACAAGTTACCACTGTTGGGCCCCTGAGCAAGGCCTATAACCCTCAACTGCTTAAAATTGAGTTCAGCCATAACTGTAAGTCACTTTGGATAAAAGTCTGCTTAATCCTGAAAATGTAAATGTTCTCCTCACCACTCAGAGTGACCCTTGGGTTCTTGGGACACTAAGGCCCTCTTACCCCGATCACTCAGATTGGCTGGGCAGCAAGCTCTAGGAAGAGTCCTGGTGATTCCAAACTTGTTCCATTTACAGATGATGGAGGCCACTGTGCTCATTGGGACTTTCAATGCCCAAAGACAATTCCTTGGACTTCGTGGCTTGGTTAGGGCTCATACATATACTGTCAACTATAAGACCTTATATAGACATGTGTGTGCCTTTCCAAATCATGTCCAATCAACTAGCTTTACCATGGGGTGACTCCAATTAAGTTGTCAAAACAACGAAAGGGTGATCAGTGCAAAGAGGATGCACCAGAGCTCAATTTTGAGTGTCATAGCAAACACTGTGAATACTAATGAATAAATTTGAAAAATAAGTTTTCAACAAAAATTCTAAACAATAATATTTTACTTTTTGTATGTAGAATTTTGAGGGGAAAAATAATGTTATGAAGTAGGGAATGTAATACATTTTGGAATAAGGCTGCACACAAAATGTGGAAAAAGAAAAGCTCTGTGAATAGTTTCCAGATGCAATGTATATTCACACAGTGTACAGAAGCATTTAAATCTGAATTGTATTTTGGAGGAAGTTTTCTGTCTGTATGTCTAGCTGAGAAAGGAGGAAAATTCTTAGTGAGAACAGAACAATTGTATAACAATACATCCATAAATTGCATTTTCCACAGTTTCCCAGCTGTGACCTGCAAAGTGATCACATCCCGCCACTAGATGATATTTAAAAGATTTACAAATAATACCAAATTTTACAAGACAATTGCTGATGTGGCCTACCAGTAAAAACAAATTTGATACCCATGAGTTGGCAGGACTAGGGGCCCTATATTAACCTACGAGAAAAAAGTAAGTTAACAAAATAATTTGATAAAAAATGCCCAGTGTTTATGTAAAGGCCATTAAATGTCAGAAATGGTGTACTGGTGAACAATCGTGTTGTATCTGTACATTTTAAGGTGCTCACTTTTGAATTATTCGATCATTGCCACTGTTTGTTCAATGTGTAAGATGCCTTTGGCATTTCTTTTACAATTCTTTATTAACAGTTTGACTGACTTCTCCATCACTAAAGTAAAAACTAACTAAATTACGGGAACAGCAGGATTCAAATTGGTGATCTTTTCCCTCCCTGTGTTCGGAGGCAGGGAGCATCATGGCGGAGCTAGCCACGGAAGGAAGCAGGAGCAGCAGGGACGATCATGTGGTCGGAGGTCTGTTGGTTGGGGGAGGATTCGCAGCGGAGGCGAGGTGCTCAACCGCTTCAACAAGCCTTCCCAGACTGTGCGCGATGTTGGCAAGCGGTCGCAGCATCGTCTCTATGCGGCCAAGGCGGGTATTCAGCTGCCGGACACCGCGCCTCAGACCACCCAATTCCCCTTCCAGCATGTTAAATCCTGCCTGCTGAAGTTCGAGGAATGGGTGATCCTCCTGGCGGATATTTCCTTGACGAGGTCTCGGTCGGCTTGCCTCGGTTCCCGACCCCGATGGTGGCAGCTCTGGAGTATGTTCTCCCTCCTCAACTGCCCCCTGCTCCTGCCTACAGGGCCCAGACTGCGAACACCCAGCCAATGGATCTGCAACATTTGATATTTTCTCTATTCATTGTATGGTTTGGTGATGGGATTTTATGTTAGATAAAGAATGCCTTCAATAAGCCTGCATGGAGTATGTCTATTTGAAATAAAAATTAAAAATGCCATTACCTTGGATTCTCACCTCTAGTCCTCCAAAACTCTCAATGCTGTCAGCAGTGAGGGTGGAGACTGGGATATCCTCCACTGATGCGAGATCCGTAATATTCACAGGGGGCACCCGTCCCGTTTCCGCTGAATGTTTTTGCCTATTGGCGAGCTTTAGTTTTCCCCGTCTCCTGACATCATTGTACCGCTTCTTGCACTGAGCAACAGTTCTGGTGATGCCAGAAGACGAGGAGACCCTTGCCGCTACCTCCTCCCATGCCTGCTTCACCTCAGGGATCTTTGGTGGGTTCCTGCTGTTCCCGTAAATGACCTGCTCGCGCACCTTCACTGCATGAATGAGCAGGTCAGTTTCCTCTGCTGAGAAGCGTTGGACACGTCCAGGTAGCTGTGCCATGCGTCCAGGCTTCGGTGGGGGGTTGTTGGCTTGACTTCTGATTGCTAAAATAGGGCCATTAGTGAGAACAGAAGAATTTTATAAAAATACACTGTAAAAATCCAATATAAATGGCATTTTCCACAATTTCCCAGTTGTGACCTGCAAAGTGATCACATCCCACAATTAGAGGGCATTTCAAAATATCGTGTACAAGCAGAGAAAATTGCTGATGTGGCCCACCAGTAAAAATGTGTTTGACACCTCTGTGTTCGCAGGACTAGTGATACAACTTCTATTCATGGTTCAAACATTAATGGCATCTATTTTAGCAATCAAAAGGAAATCTGTGCAGATTGATTTAGGGTGTGTCAGTGTGTCTTTGATCACAAAAACTATCGAAAAGTACGCCTTGCATGGCTTGAAATGTGCAAAAGGCATGTACCAAAGCATGTACTTAATTATTCATGGCTGTGTTTTTCGGTGAAAGACGGAATAAACCAATCAGCGTGTCAGTTGCCATTCTCTTTATGAGCCAAGTGGGGTCTGATTTAGGCGGATTGCTATTTCAATGGCGGAGATAACCAGACATGCCCAACGCTTCTCAGAAGAGGAAACTGACCTGCTCATTCACACTGCAAAGCTGTGCCAGCAGGTCATTTATAGGGACAGCAGGAATCTACCAGAGAAAATTCACTACTAAGACAGCATCTAACTGTTAACATCTCCAAAGAGTTGAGTCAGTGGTGCACCTGTGTTTTCCGTTGCCAAGATAGCAATACCCCAGCAATTGACATGACCACATGTAAAAGCATTGCGGCCATTTAAGCGATGCACTCCAAAGGTGTGAAAATGGACTGCTGACAGGGTGTAAGATAGCAATGAGCTTTGTGTGTCGCAAAAATGCAACTTGAATAAATTACTTACTGTGTTTATCTTTATCTTCTTTTTCTTCCTTCTTTATGTGGAAACTTTCAGGCGAGAGTTCTTCAGAGGTGACAGGTTTCACAGGGTTTAAGGTTCCTTTGCCTGAAATTTCATCAACGCCAAATATGTGTGGGTTTGATTCACTCAGAAATAAATCCTAGCTAGATTAAAACTTGAATCCAGGCTAAAGTGCAGCAGCACAGGATGGTACGGAACAGTACATGTTCTAATCCCACAATCTACTTTCTATTATTATTTCTACTTATTTGTTAGGGTGACCATATGTCTCACTAAATTGCCAAAAATGTCCAGGATTCGATTCGTGATTCGTGTGAGGTTTTGCGTTGATTGGACCTTCGACTTTATGTCCCACCTCCTTGCATGCCAGCATTGGTCGACCATATACACTCAGTCACAACAGTGACCGTCTGAATAAGTGGGGCTTTTGAGATATCAAATCACATGAAATCAATGATTCGGAAAAAGATTCGAGCTTGTGAAAGGTTTGAATCATCCCATCACGGTTACTTCTACACTGATCTTCAATGGACGAGTCGCCACAAAGAGGTTGTAGTGTTACAATAAGCCAGATGTTGCTGAAATACTGTATCAAGCATATTACTGATTAGCACATGATCAAAATTATCCAAAAAAAAAAAACTTTTTCGTTTATGTAACTTATACAATTAACTTTTTTTTCATACAAATAGTATAATTGCTTCGCATCTCTTGAAAGGTGGTATGGCAATATTGAAAGTTTACACTAATCACAGCTCTGGGATCAGTGATAAGATTTTCTGACACTCGTTTACATGCGTTCTGAGTAAAAACATGATGAACTTTGATCAGCTGCAGGAAACAATTCGGTGTGACGTAATAAAACCTCTTCTGTAACAGTCACGTGACTTTTTCCCTACCCCAAGTGTACTCTGATTTTGAAAACCAAAACATGGTAGCTAACTCTATTCGACACTAATAATAACCACACTGTGCTGTAGCACATTATCTGGGGCAAAGGTACAATATTTTACATTTACTCACAGAAGTAACTTTCATCTTCGTCTTCCTCCTTTATTATTTTGATCTTGAATTCTTCTTTTTGTATATCTGCAGGGGTAAAATGTTCCTCTTCTGCAGACTGCATGGCTAAATATCTGATCGATGGACGGATAAACAACATGCAAACAAATGCGTGTTTTTATTAAAAAGTAAACGTTTAAGAGTGAATCCAGGGAATCAGTGGCGATCAATTGATTTAATTCGCTGGTTCGGTTCAAATGAAAAGGTTCATCAAGTCTGAATCATGTGTGATACCAGCAGTTTGTGTGTTTAAATAAAAAGTTAAAGCTCCTCAAATCGTCACATTAATAATTTATTATAACCTTTAATACAAACATGAACAATGTAATTAATAAATAAAGTATAATACACATAAATTAATATTTGACTTACAGATGATTCACTTCAAATCCAACATTAGCTGCCGCAGTTTTTTCCTTCTTCTTCTTCTTGGAATTGATGTGGTTGATCTGCAATGTTTAGGTTTGTTAGCGCCCCTACTGGACATAATTGTGAGTTCCGGTACCATATTTGCATTACAGTACATTTTCAGCATTTAGCAGACGCTTGTATCCAAAGCAACTGTCTGAAGACAATTTTGAGCAATTGAGGAATAGGAGCCCAACAGTAGCAGCTTGGCGGCGATGAGGCTTGAACCAGCAACCTTAGGGTTATCAGCCCAGGACCTTAACAACTAAAGCATCAAAGTCAGAAGCCAAAATTTTAAGCAGAAGCAAAGAAATAGTCCAGAAACAATCAATTAAATAAATAAATAAATAAATAAAGTATCAACAAACTGCAAAGAATCTGCTGGTGTATTTTGAGATCACTTTGATAATTAAAACCCTTCCCACACTGTGAGCACAAGTACGGTTTCTCTCCAGTGTGAATGTGCTGGTGCACTTTGAAATTACTCAGTTCATTGACATTTTTCCCACACTGTGAGCACTGGTAAGGTTCAGTGAACCTTATCCAGTGTGAACGCACAGGTGTATTTTGAGATGACATTGGCAATTAAAACTCTTCCCACACTGTGAGCACTGATATGGTTTTTATCCTGTGTGAATGTGCTGGTGCACTTTGAAATTACTCTGATAATTAAAACTCTTCCCACACGTTGGGCACTGATACGGCTTTTCTTTAGTGTGAATGCACTGGTGTATTTTAAGATGACTTTGTGTACTAAAACTATGTCCACACTACAAGCACTGATATGGCTTCTCTCTGGTGTGAATGCGCTGATGTTGTTTTAAATTACAATGATAATTAAAACTCTTTCCACACTCTGCACACTGATATGGTTTCTCTTCACTGTGAATGCGCTGGTGTACTGTTAGATGACTTTGGTCAATAAAACTCTTCCCACACTTTGAGCACTGATATGGTTTCTCTCCAGTGTGAATGCGCTGGTGAATTTTAAGATTACTCTGATGATTAAAGATTACACAAGACTGCTTGTTATATATTAAGAAAACCTGCACTACTTCCTATGTTCCAAAGTTGGATTGGATGGTAGAGTACCAAAACAAACCATGGATTGATTAACAATTAATTAACTATAGAACAGGTTCATAAACAAATAGTATTAACTTAGAAGTAGCAGAAACCAGCTGAGTGATCTTCACCACTACACTTCACACTAACACTAGGTTCATCTTTTCTTTTATTATTTATGGTTTATTATGTAACAAACTACACTTGATTTCTTCTGGAGATTATTGTATCACTTTTAGAAGCTTTGCTAAAGTCTTTACACACAGATATTTATTTTTAAAGTAATCATTTTTATTAGTTCATCCTCTCATCTGATACTGACCCCGCCCGTATATCTCAATGTGTCAAAAAGTTTACACCCCCCTGATCTAGTGTTAGTGTGAAGTGTAGTGGTGAAGATCACTCAGCGTGGTGCTATCACTACCATGTTAAGTTTATATTTT
>JAYDZG010000039.1:63225-75575 GCA_034509265.1 Microcambeva bendego
TACCTGTGTGTACCTGTGTGTACCTGAGTGTACCTGAGTGTACCTGTGCTTACCTGTGTGTACCTGTGCTTACCTGTGTGTACCTGTGCTTACCTGTGTGTACCTGTGTGCCCCTGTGCTTACCTGTGTGTACCTGTGCTTACCTGTGCGTACCTGTGCTTACCTGTGTGTACCTGTGCTTACCTGTGTGTACCTGTGCTTACCTGTGTGCACCTGTGCTTACCTGTGTGTACCTGTGTGTACCTGGGTGTACCTGTGTGTACCTGTGTGCACCTGTAATGCCAGTAAAGACTCTCTGCCTCCTCTCCAGACGTGGGAGGATCCGGCTCACACAGACGAGGACACGACGTGTCGCGGAGACAACGACCCCGTCGACGTCTGTGACATCGGCAGCAAGGTCAGCCCCTCCCCCGCCACACCGCCAACCAATCCCAAATCAGGGGGCGTGTCACAGATCCAGCTGTGTCGACAGGTGTGCTCGCCTGGCCAGGTGATCCGGGTCAAGGTTCTGGGGATCCTGGCCCTGATCGACGAGGGAGAGACGGACTGGAAGGTCATCGCCATCAACGCCGACGACCCCGACGCCGCCCAGCTGAACGGTGAGGGCGTGTCCACCGCACAGGGGCGGGGCTTAGAACCCCCCACAATGCAACACGATGCACCTCTCCTGAGTTCACCTGACACACACAAAGTATTCGTGATCGTCTTGAATCGATCTAAAAATGATTCATCAGAAACGAATCACAGATTCAAATCGACTCCCGGGGTGAATCACTCTTGGGTGAATCGGCTCTTGGAGACACGATCCCCCCTCTGACATGTGTGCAGCACCCAGCACTTCTTTTCACCTGCACCAGGGAGTCGGGTACGATCTCCGTTCTCCTCCGTCTGTGTGTAGCGCCTCCATTAACCAGCAGAGGGCGTAACTGCAGCTCTAACACTCTAATGGACATGCTAGTAGGTGGATCTGCCATGTTGTCACTGTGGAAACAGAGAACTGGCTCTTAACTGTTTCACGCCAATCCACCTACAAGTATGTTTTGGTTTTTTGCCGGGGTGTGCTGCAGCCCTCTGCTGGTCGATCCTGGTGATGCACGGAGAGAAAAGAATCCCAGTCCGACGCCCTCTGCTGGTTGACTCTCTGTTTGAACCCGGGTGAGGGTGTGACGGTCGGAGGGGGCGTGTCCTGCGAGAAGTGCCCCGCCCACTGACGGTCCTGTGTTTGATGTGCAGGTATCGAGGACGTGCGGGCGAGCAGGCCGGGTCACCTGGAGGCCACGGTGGACTGGTTCAGGAAGTACAAGGTACCAGACGGGAAACCCCAGAACCAGTTCGCCTTCCAAGGAGCCTTCAGAGACAAGGTACACGCCCACTCTACACCTGGCCACGCCCACTCCACCTGGTCACGCCCACTCTACACCGGCCACGCCCACTCCACCTGGTCACGCCCACTCCACCTGGTCAAGCCCACTCCACCTGGTCACGCCCACTCTACACCGGCCACGCCCACTCTACACCTGGTCATGCCCACTCCACCTGGCCACGCCCACTCCACCTGTTTACGCCCACTCTACACCTGGTCCACTCCTGAATCATAACCGGTCCCCACTTGTGAATTCAAGCCTCTGCTTTGCGACCCCGCCCACTTCTTTCTCCTTGGCCACGCCTGACTCCATTGTTGTTTTGAACAGGACTTCGCGGTGAAGGTGATAAGCTCCACCCACCGGTACTGGAGTGCGCTGGTGCACAGACACGCCGAGCGCAGCGACATCGTCTGGTGAGCTTCATCATCCTCATCATCATGGGTCACATGGTCTGTACGGGCCGGGACTCTGATGTCATTGTGTGTGTGTGTGTGTGTGTGTGTGTGTGTGTGTGTGTGTGTGTGTAGTCAGAACTGGACGGTGTGTGAGAGTCCGTACCGCTGCGCAGACTCCGCCGCCGCCGCACTCGTGAACGCCGTAAGTCTTTAAACACACCAGCGTATCATGGGTTCACATCTCAGTCCAATTTAGTCCAATCAACTACCACACGCCCCCTCCGACACCTGCTGTACAGAGCAGTGGAGAGACTGCAGGGTGTGTGTGTAGTGTGTGTGTGGGTGTGGGGGGGCACTGACATGTTAAACTGTGAGCGGTAACGAACACCAGGGGGCAGCACAGATCATCAAACGCTCTGCTTCATACTGTACAGGCTGTGTGTAACTGTGTGTGTGTGTGTGTGTGTGTGCGTGTGTGTGTGTGTGTGTGTGTGCACAGGCTCCAGAATTCGGAGAGGCATTGGCTCCACCTGCAGAAGGTGAGATAAAACTCTCTGTATGATGTATACTGGAGTGTGTGTGTGTGTGTGTGTGTTCTTAATCAGTGTGTTTCTCTCTCTACAGTGGATAAATGGCACTTCCTGTCTGAGTGATGGTGAGATGGGCATCACACACGCGCATTGTACACATGAATAAACACCTGCGGGGAGAAAAAAAGCCTTTTCACTGCAGCGGTGCTGCCACCTAGTGGTGACGGGAAACGATAACACCCGAAGTGTGTTAGAAAGTTGTGTTTTTTTTTTGTTTCTTTCTATGTACCCCAGTAATAAACGAGGCTGGGGTGGTGCCGGTGACCCGGTGAGCGAGGACTAAAATAATAAAATAATAAAGTTCACGACAGTTCAGTGCATGAAATAAATATAAATTTTAATAAAAACACCCACAATCTCTCATTATAAGGAATGATAAACAGCTCTCAGAGTGACTGCATCCGTGACTTCAGTACATTACAATACTTACAGTAAATCATTCAGCACCCCGACCCCACCCCGACCACACCCCGACCCCACCCAAAACATCAGACACACGCCAAACAAAAAGCCTTTAGTGTCGAAAACCAGGAGCATGCTAGCTCAGCGCCGGCCCATGTGCTCACGAACAGGTAAGAGTACGACTCCGCCCACTCCTTCATTTCTTCCTAATTCAGACGCCATTTCTCCCATGATGACCCGCTGTTGAGGCTTGAACCTGCACGGCGAGTGTGTGAGGACGTGAACTATCACTCCACCGCGGTGTGTTATTATTTTAAGGGTGAGGAGGTGTCGGTGCTCCAGGTGTGTTCAGTCGCGGTGAGATTTCTTTTAATCGTTAAAAACACGTTTAATTAAAACCGCCAGTACGATTTAATCCCCTCATCGCAGCTCAGAAGCTTCCTGCTGAACGTCCTCATGACTGAAAGGGTTAAATGCGCCTCTGGTAGGGCGGGCGGCGGCGAGACGAGCCGACTAACGCGCTCGACACTGACGGAAAATAATTTGTGCTCCCACCTAGTGGTGATGAGAAGCAATGAACGATTGTTGCAGGACTTCGCGAGGACATGATCAGTGGTTATAAATTAATTCATGATTTCCTCGAGAACGAAGCTTTCGCCCAGATCGCCCCCCCCACCCTTCATCAGGCTCAGTGCGTGTAACCGTACACATCAAAACAACGACGACGACGACGAAGCACTCCCCCTAGTGTCCGAGACGTTCTGTACATGGCCGGACGTACGGACTGAAGAAGAGGAGACGGAATCCCTGAAGACCCCCAAAAAAATCCCTGAATTTGTGTTTCCTGTCCGAATGTGAAGCCCAGAGTTCAAGTAAGAGTTTAGTACTGAGAGAAGGTGGAACGGTGGAGTGTGGAGACGGACCTGAACGTCTGTGAGAACCTAAAGCCTTGAGAAGAAGAAAAGGAACAAAGACACGGTGGTGGTGGTGGTGGTGGTGGTGGTGGAGAAGTGCCTGAAGTGTGTTCTGGTTTTTTTTTTTTCTTTCTTGATTTGAGGTATATGAAATAATTCTGTACATGGTTCATCGTCCGCCTCGCCGGCCGTGAAGGTCCTCAAGCAGGTCTGTGATTAGCACCATTGATCAGAAACGTTCCTCCTGGTTACAGTACTAGACCTAGCACCGAAAATTAATTTACTGTACAAATCTCACCGTCTTATCTTACACCGACGTTATTGAAGGACCCGAAACAGCAAAGCCAGCTGCCTGAGAGAGCGACCGTGAGGAACCGAGCTCGCCCCCCCCCCCCCTTTAATAAACCCATCATGACGTCCCGGCGGCGCTCGTGGATTCCTCACATCTCGGCTCCTCTGATTAGAAATAAAACATCAACAACAAAAAAAAAATGCACCACAAGAGGCTCAAAATACAGTAAATATAAAAGTGAGAGTTCAGAAGCACCAGGTCGATTCGAGTCGTGAAGGTTCTGACAGAGTCGCTCCGGAACCCCCCCCCCCCCACCGCTAATAACAAAAGTGCTTTATAAAAACACCACAGAGTTCCTGTAATTGCTCTTAATTATGAAAATAATTGCTTAGTATTTGAGGTAAGACGATAGTAAAGTTTCTGTGAAAGCCTTTCACGTCAAACGCGGAGCTCCGAGACGCTCTGCTTAGCACCGTGGAACAGGTCGCGGGGCTCATCAGGAGAAGGAACGTCTGGAGGAACATCAGAACCTTTCGAGGATCTCCCGGCGATCGTAAAGATCTCGGACTCTACGGCTTGGGGTTTTTTTTTTGGGACTGATGGAAGCCGATGTTCATCAGAGACGGTTAAAGCATTTAAGCATGAAACGTGTTGAACGATCTTGGCCACGATGGTGAAGGTTCGATGGTCCATCAGTTGTTTGTATTCACTGACGGGAGCAGCTGAAATAATTCACATTCTGCTCTGTTATACATTAAGTCGTGGCTGGACCACGTGGCTTTCGTCGGCGATGGCGTTTTGTAGTTAGAAGTGCTCGACCGAAGGGAAACGCTACGAGGTGAACCTCTCACGGTCGGTGTGGGGGGGTTCTGATGCTCCTCAGATGTAAACCCTCGTCAGAGGCTCCCGGTCGGCCGTTTTACCGTAGATTAAACGAGGTTGGAAATGTTTCCAGCCTGGACATGATGAAGCACCGTGTAGAGAAGAGCATCGTCGTGAAAGGATGAAATAAATAAACATTAGTTGCCCATGGAGCGTCAGACCTTGTTCCATCATTATCTCATAGTGTGGTTTGCTAAAGGTCCGGTACAGCCACAACCCCACGGAGTCCGGACCGTAACTGATACGGCACCATTTCACACGAGGTCAATTTAAATGTATGCAGGTCTTTATGAGAAGTGGCTGTATGGCCCGGTGACCTTGGTGAAGGCGTAAGGAGCCGAGCTGACGTAAGTGTTCGTGGTACAGGACTGGGACTTCTCTGCCAGCATCTGGATGAAGCGCTTGTACGGTGGATCCGAGGCATCTGTCGGTTCCGGCGGTTCCTTCTTGACCCTCTTGCTGCTCTTGCTTGGTGTCCCTTCGGTGCCGTTCTTCTCGGCATCTTCTTCCTTCTCCCGGGCCTTCTCCGCCATCTTGGCCTCCCACAGCGTGAGCCCATGCTTGGCCTCGTTCAGGTTCTTGTGCTGGTAGAAGACCAACGAGATCCTGGTGGGGTGGGTGCGGTCGGGTTTCTTGAGCGGCGTGGTGGCGTGCAGCTCCCGCTTTGCACACTCGATGAGGATTGAGCCGTGACTGGGTGCCACTGCCACGCCCCCGATGTCCGGGTCCAGGAAGTTGTGCTCGTTGTCTGACCACACGTCTTCCTCCTCGGGTTCAGGAGTGGGCATCAATACTCCTGGCTCTTGCTTGACCATAGGGGGCAGCATGGTTCCATTGGGTAGGCTCATTCCTTCCATGCTAGGGAAAGCACCTGAGCCCATACTCAAAGGGTCGGATTTTTGTGAGAACTGCATTTGAGGATTTTGGCCGAGGTATGGACCGGGGTATCTACCGAACTGGGCGCATTTGTTAGCAGCTGCGTAGTCCAGGCTTGGGTGGGCCGAAGGGGGTCTGGGTACGGCACCCATAAACTGTGCATTGGGTCCGGAGTTATGACCATACCCGGGGTAGTGTCCAATGTGGTGCATGTTGGTGTTGCAGTAGCCGTTAACAGGCAGACCCGGGTCACCGTAGCCCGGTGGATAATTGATACCGAACGGCTGGTCTGGGTACACGGGGGGTCTTTGTTGCCTGTACATATTCATGTTGTTCGGATTGGAGTAGTAGGGGTGGTAGTTCTAGATGGGAATGCCATCGTTACACTGGTAGCCAGGGTACAGGTTGTTAGGTGGCAACGCTCCGGGGAATGGGCTTGGTGGATTTGGACCATTCATGTAAGGGCTAGGGACCGGTAAAGGTGAGTTATAAGGGCTTGGTGAGCCATGAAGCTGAGTGAACATGTTAGCGGGCTTTGAAGTGCTCGTGAAGGATCCTGGGGTGTTGGGAAACCTGGGGTAATTGGCCGGAGATGAAGGGCTTGGCAGGTGCAAAGGAGTGCTGGGTTTCGACTGCTGGTTCTGAAGCTGATTTGGGGCAGCTAGAGGTTGTCCACCATGCTGCCCAGGATCTGTGCCTTAAAAAAAATCAAGGTTGGCATGAGTACTGAACACTTAGAGGAACAACTGAAGGTAAAGTTATATGCGAGGTTGATGTTTGTTGGTACCTGCTGCTGGGGGGTTCTGTGCTACGCTACTATAAGAGCCTTGTTTCTGCTGCTTTGCCTGGGCGTTCTCCATCTTGGAGTTTGGAGTGTTGAGGTGAGACTTGTTTGCAGCCTTTTTGCTCTCCAGCTTTCTCTGGCGGCAGGACTTGGCGGGTTCTGCCAGCATCCGGACCTGCCTGCGAAAGGTACTCAGGACCTGGATGGCTCCGGTCCTGGTCTTCTCCAGTTGGGCCTCGGCGCTGCCAAACTCGTCAGTAGATGAAGGCTTGTAGAGCGGAAGCACGTGAAGCTGCTCGTCCTCAGGAATCTTCCCGATCTGGCGGTTGTCCTCTCGAGTTAGCGTGCAGACCTGGCACGGCGAGAGAGCTAGTTAAACTCAGTACCAACTTCCTGCTGTCCTTTAACATTATTAGAGTTCCTTGAACTTACCACTGTACTGCCCCCTGGCATGTTGTGGAGATCCCTGTGGGCATGAGCGCAGAAGTCCAGGCAGGCCGTGACTCCGGAAAATGGACGTCCTTCCTTGAGGCCGAGTCGACAGTCTGGAGCTCTGTATTCGTACTCCACCTGGAATGAAGAAGATGAACTCGATATCCTCAGAAGTATTCGGACGCCAGACTGGGAGCTTCACAGACTTCCCATTTTAGTAGAGTTCAGAAAGTCAAGGGTTTCGATCCTGGCTCTGAACCTTCTCAGCTCCAAGAAGACCGATCAAGATGACTGACCTTGAGATCAATCAAGCAGGCTAAACAACCTTGCTGGGCTCAATGCTACTCGGCTATGGTGGGGCTTTAATTAGCAACCTTAACCACTGAGCTATATCTGTACTGATGACAAGTCAAGGTGTCCTACATCATCTTTCATCATCTAAGACCTTCAATAGTTCCATGTCAATGATGGTAGGTACATTGAGATGCTCACCTGGTTGCCGTAGGCTTCAGGTGCCATCTGTTTATATTTGGGGCCGATCAGTGTCGCAAGCTCCTGAAGATTCCTCTCCAGCCTCTCTTCCTGTGGAGCAATTAAACGTCAATAATCTGCAGAGATCTTTTCACGCTAGCCTGCTTGGTTTGAAGGGTATCACCTACCTCTTTGCAATCATCACCAAGCAGCTTAAATTTCCTTGGCACTTTGCTCCTGGCGAACTTACAGCCGTTGTAGTACATACTCCAGGAGCAACCAAAGGAGAAGGAAGCTCCACTGGCGTCGGTGTTCAGTCCCTGGCATGTACAGGTCCTCCTGGTTAAGGTAATACAGAGCAATGTGATCATTTCAGACTCTTGAGGTCATCTTGAGGTCGAGGTGAGGACCGGTGTGAGATGTGGAACTTACTCCTCATTGAGAGCACATCTGCGGTTGGTCAGGACGCCGTTATGGGTCAGGGTTTCGCTCAGCTCCGCATAGAGCCGGTCAGCCAGACTCTCCTGGATCCCCTCCCAGATCACGATTGCCACCACGATGCATGACGTGGCGCAAGAGTGACCGGCCCTCTCTCGCACCACCACCAGGAGCTTCTCGTCCACGCTGGCTCGACGGATCACCTACCACCCCACAAATGGGTCACTCCAAGCCTGAGTCAAATCATTACATTATGATCAAAGGAGTCTGAGCTGTGCTGGACTTACCCATTTGGCGATGGGGCAACCCTGCGTGCTCTTGCCCTCCTTGCCCGTGTACACCACCTTCTCGATTCTGATAGCACCACCAGTCAACCCAGACCTTCGACACATTCAGGGACTCATCATTAATTGAAGTGTATCCTGGTAGATGAATTGTACCATGTTGTAAATGACTTGGAAGGAAGAGTTCTACCTGGTCTCCATGATTTCTCGGATGCCCTTGATGTTCGGAGCAGAACCCAGATGAGTGTAATAAGGACCTTCATCCTTCTCAACGATTTGTTCTGAGGAGAACAGAGAAGTAGAAGTTTATGGTACTGTGCATGTGTACATGTGTAGAAGACAGATGATATATATCTTCCTTAAAGCTCACATACATTATTTAAATGTCTTAATCAACTCTTTTCCCTTGGCTGTTAAAACCAAGGATAAGACGTCTCAAGAGATGTCTTAAGTCTCTGTAGTAGATGACTTGTGATCTAAGAACTATTTCAAGGTTTTAAAGTAAATTCACAACGAGGCCATAAAGGTTCCGTCCCATTTCCTCAGTCCGGGTCCTCTATGTGTTCAGGCTCTCGCCGTGTCTTCATGGGTTTCCTCCGGGTGCTCCGGTTTCTTCCCACAGTCCAAAAACAAGCAGGCGAGGTTTATTGGAGATGGTAAATTGTCCATGAGTGTGTTTGGTATAAAGTTGTGTACAGACGAAACTACATGAAATATGTAAAACATGATTAGAATTAAAATTCACAGAGTCTCCACAAGGAGGCGCCGACGTATTGTTATGGCTCTCTGTGTCTCATCTAAGAGTCCCAACATCTCATGCTTGTCTTCTTTGCCGGTTGCCCCGTACTGTACCCGTGAGTGATACCATGATAGACCCTGGACCACGCCCACTGGGGTTGTGCTGTATGAATGAGAGAACACGAGCACCATATTTAAACCAGGGTTTAAAGAAAATAAGGTTTTATCGAGTGGCGGCGACCTTCTGCGCCCACTTTGGTTTACTGGGGTGGAACAGCTGATGTGTAAGCGTCCACAATATTTTAGAGGGTGTCTGCAGGAAGGTAGGCCCAGTCGTGAGAGCAGGTACTGGACCTCCCTCGGGCACTGCTCTTAACTTCGACCAAAGTGTTGGGTACATAGAATTAATTGTATATTTGTAATATTTAGACACCTAACCAACTAAACAATTACTAGGTTTTACGCATGGTAGCCTAAGCTGGTAGATGTTGGTAGATGATCCACTTACCGACGCAGTGACATGAGGGGATCTCGTACTGAGTCTTGCTGGGAGTATCAAGCAGGTTCTTGATGGGCGTGTTCAGCAGTTTCATGGGCGATTCCAGAAAGCTCTGTAGCCCCGGCTCCTTTTTGGGCGTGATGTTTGGAGGTCTGCGGTGGTCTTCGACACTCCTGTCAAGGTTGGTAGAAATCACCGCCACTCCTCCAGACATCTCCAACTTCACCTTATTCGGGGACTTGATGACGAGAGACTTCCTCTCGAATGCGGTGGAGGGCTGGTACTGCTGTAGCTTCTGCTCCATGGCGGCCAGGATGCTCTTCTGCTGGTTCTGCCAGCAGGCCGGAAAAGGCTGCTCCTGTTTCACAGTGGTCTTCTGGTGCTGCATTTGTGGGGCCAGCATTCGGACCGGGGACTCGAACCTCAAGCCATTTTCACGTTTGATGAACTGCATGTTCGGGCTTTTGGGACGTGTGTGTCTCTCCTGCTTCTGAAGAAGATGCATTCTTAGAGCGGCGAGCCTCTGGAAGTCTCCTTGTGTGCCAGATGAAAAGGACTGGTGTGATTCCATTTTGGGGAACGTCTGGGCCGGAGTGTTTCGGCCCTGAAGACCCTCTGTGAGATTTTGTGGTTGCGAATGCTGGAAGTTCAGATTGCCCGGCATCAAGTGCCTGAGATGCTGCTGGGAATGCTGGGAATGTTGGGCACCGGGAGATGGGCTGTATTGTCTTTGCGGCTGCATTTGCATATCTGCTGTGTCACTGCTGAACGTGGCTGCCATGTGTTTAGGCGAAGGCTTTGAGTTGGGTCGGGACGGATCAGAAAAGGGAAGGTTGGTGGGTCCGAGGCTAGATCCGGTCTCTCTTGGGTCAGGTGCTCTCGGGGATCTGTATGTCGGAGAGAGCATCTCAGATTGTGTGTGGCCTTCCATTTGGTGGTGTTTTGGGAGTTGAGAGTGTCCATCAGGAGGCTGCACAGTTCCGACGTGCTGCTGGTGGGCGCCGTATTGCTGGTTGGACTGTGGAGTTTGCTTACTAACGAAGTCGAGTGGTAGAACCTCGGGTCGGTTCTCAGGAGGACAAAACTTCTGGTTTACCTGCCCCTGGGCGTTTTGCATATCTGAGAGAGCTTCGTGGCTCTCATGCTGAGATTCTGAGTGGTGATGAGGCTGCATGGGTGACGTGGAGAACTTACATCCATTCAGTATCTGAGTTCTCTCTGGCAGGTTCGAGCTGGAGTGCGTCTGAAAGCCAACCGGCCGGTCTGCGCTCTGGTTCTGGGGTAGATTCCTCCACGGTTGAGGCCGGCTGGCGTGGTGCTGGGCAGCCGGGGTGGCATTTAAATCGATCCAGCTGCCCTGGGTGGGAGCCACATGCCCTCTTGGTTCTGAGGCATTTTGTTCAACCTCACCACCCTTATTCTTCAGAGGAGGAGGATGAGGAGCACAGCTCTGGGCATGGTTATCAGCTGACTGGTGTATGCTGTACTGTAAGTGCTGTTCACTTGTGACTGTTCTAAAAGAGATGTTCTCCTCGTCTCGTGCCGGGTAAGACCTCGGGTCCGAGTTCTCGCCCGAATCGTCTGGTTTGATGGCGAAGCATCCTGGGCCATCCTGAGACAGACAGGTACTTCTCGTTGGGGCGTTTCCAGATGTTGGAGAGGGATTGACGAGGCCTGGGAGGTCACTCGGACGATACGGTGGCTGCTGCTGGAGTTCTGCTTTGAAGTTCCCACAGTGCCCGTTCACCATAAGTGCTGGGTCATAGCCGTTGCTCGCGTAGCTTCCAGACGAACTGGCTGGGACGGGCGCACCTGCGGTACCTGAGGGTGACGGAGTGACCTGCTCGGGCAGGCCGCTGGTAGTTCTGAGTTGCGGTGGTGTTGCATGTTCTGAGTAATACTGAGGCAGAGTTTTGTCACCAGCCTGGTCCTCCACCGAGGGAGGGGCTGACGTAGCACCGTTGAGCATTGGCACCTGGTTGTTCCTTGGTAGTGAGATGATCTCCCCGTTAGGATAATTACAGTTTGTTTGATTCACAGCCGGCTTCCTCGACTCGAGGATCTCGTCCAGACCTCCATCGGCGTTCGTCTCTGAGCTGGCGCAGAATTTCTTCGTCTGATGGTTGCCCACCGTCGGCTGCTCGTAAAGGTTGAGCTTGGTTTCCCCGTTCATCCCGAGCATGGCCCCGGGGCTCTCGCAGGGCCGCTTCGTCGGCCTGAACATGCCCCAGGCGGAATCGCCGTTGACTTGTTGGGTGCCCGAGTCGGGCGACTGGTTTCCATTCTGCAGCTTGGTGGGCACTCGGTGGGTGGTGCTGAACTGGGCAAGTATCAGACTTTCTTCCGCCTCATGTCTGGTCTGTTCTGTTTCCATCTGGCCTGCTCTGAGTCCATTCACAAGGCTGGCTTCTGTACGTCCTGCAAGACAAAACGCAAACCAACATCGAGGCTGGGTTAAAAAACGTCTTCCAGCTCAGATAGGATGAGATCTTAAGGAGTCTTAAGGAGTCTTAATGCATGGGGGGGGGTGGTGAGATGCTCTCACTCATGACACACTTCGGGTGTGTTCGAATACGTAGTGAGCTGCCTCGCTCCCTTGCTGTCCAACTAGTGAGGACTCTGTAACACTAATTCATCTTTGGTACGCCGCCGCCTTCATCAATCACAGCGAACAATAACGACACGGTTACCATGGCAACAGAGTTGCGGGACCTCGTAAGGTGGCTGGGTCCACTTGACTCGATATATCGAACACAGTCCCGGGATCAATAAGGACCAATTGGGAGGGGGGGGGATGGTTATACTAAACTACTGATGCATCATGGGTAAACTATAACTGCCCATAAGTGGAACCAGTGTGGACAACATCCCCTGACTCCCAATGAAGAGAGGAACTGGCCTGAGGAGATCCTGCACACAGACACACTGAGCTGTGGGTGTGGGTGGGTGTGGGTGAGTGGGGGTGAGTGGGGGTGAGTGTGGGTGAGTG
>JAYDZG010000039.1:539311-550094 GCA_034509265.1 Microcambeva bendego
CCGGAGCCACGGAGGCTTTCAAAAGTACTCAAATATAAAAGGAATAAATTATAATGTGAAGAATAATGAAATAATCAATTTATAATGCGAAGAATAATGAAATAATCGTTTTATAATGTGAAGAATCATTTTTACATCTTTCCATAATATGTATAATAATAATGAATCATTTTAGAATGATTTAATATATTTAATTAAGTATATTTAATAATAATTTTATAATCTGAATAATAATAAAATAATAATTCCCTAACATTAATAATAATAATAAAATAATAATTCTATAATATTAAGAATAATAAAAAATATTTTATAACATTGATAATAATGAAATAATAATTTTATAACGTTGGTAATAATGAAATAATAATTTTATAACATTGATGATAATGAAATAATAATTTTATAACGTTGATAATGATGAAATGATCATTTTATTATGTGGATAATAATGAAATAATCATTTTATAACATTGATAATGATGAAATATTAATTTTATTATGTGGATAATAATTAAATAATAATGTTATAACATTGATAATAATGAAATAATAATTTTATAACGTGGATAATGATGAAATAATAATTTTATAACATTGATAATGATGATATAATAATTTTATTACATTGATAATGATGAAATGATCATTTTATTATGTGGATAATAATGAAATAATCATTTTATAACCTGTTGAATGGCTCCTGTGTACCCCGTGAGCAGAGATCGGTAACGCCTATGCCGTGTTGAGTAACACCGAGAAGAGGAGACAGTACGATCTCAGCGGAGGAGAGGAGCCCAGCAGCCCCGGTCACGCCGGCCACGGGGGGTTCGAGTTCCACCGAGGCTTCGAGGCCGATATCACACCTGAGGATCTATTTAACATGTTCTTCGGGGGAGGATTTCCCTCCTGTAAGTGTCATACACTCATGACTTCTGAAGGGAAGATGGGATGGGGAGGAGCGGCTTGTGATGCGTGTGTGTGTGTGTGTGTGTGTGTGTGTGTGTTACAGCGAGCACGTTTACTAACAGTCGTGAGCGCTACACCCATCAGACGGAGCACGTGAGGAGGGAGAGAGAAGAGCGAGGAGGAGACGTACGTGACAGCAGATCTTAAATCCATCCTCAATGGGGGGGGGGGGGGCAAATACTTTCTCCACCCTACAGTGGAATGACGCTGTGATTATGACGCTGTGATTAGTATGACGCTGTGATTAGTATGACGCTGTGATTATGACGCTGTGATTAGTATGACGCTGTGATTAGTATGACGCTGTGATTAGTATGACGCTGTGATTAGTATGACGCTGTGATTATGACGCTGTGATTATTATGACATCACTATCGTTCGTATTGGTGTCTGCTGACGGTGACCTCTCGTCTCTCTCAGGGCGGGTTCTCCATGTTTATCCAGCTCATGCCGATAGTGGTGTTGATCCTGGTGTCGGTCCTGAGCCAGCTGATGGTCTCGACTCCGCCCTACAGCCTCTACTCCAGACCGTACGCCTCTACTTCACACACACACACACACACACACACACACACACACACACACACATACACACAAGAATTATACAGATTATAAAATTATTATTAAATTATTATCCCCATTATAAAAATTATCTATAAGAATTAAACACATTATCAAATTATTGTTTAATTATTATCCCCATTATAAAAATAATGTATAATAATTAAACACATGATCAAATTATTATTTAATTATGAATTCAATCTATGATTGATTAAACAAATTATAAAATTCTTATTCACATTATAACATTATTATTAATTATCCCTATTATAAAACATTCTCAAATGATTATACACATTATAAACTTATTATTAAATGATTGTCCCTATTTTAAAATTAATCTATAATGATTAAACACATTAAAACATTATTATACTCATTATTTTTTAATAATTATACACATTATCACATTATGAGAGCCTCAGTGGGTCCGGGTCTTCAGTTCCTCCTCTTTATTGTGCTCTCACGCGCACACACACACACACACACACACACACACTCTCTCTCTCTCACACACACACACTCACACACTCCCCAGTAGTCCAGGGTCCTAACCTGTGTGTGTGTGTGTGTGTGTGTGTGTGTGTGTGTGAGTGCAGGTCGACGGGTCAGACGGTGAGGAGACAGACGGAGAACCTGCACGTGGATTACTTCGTCACCAGAGACTTCAAATCCGAGTATAAAGGCTCGGCGCTGCAGAAGGTGGAGAAGAACGTGGAGGACGATTACGTCTCCAGCGTCCGCAACAACTGCTGGAAGGAGCGACAGACGAGTACGTTTAAAATCGGTGCTATAGCACACTCCGAACACCAGAGCTCAGAGGACCGTTACGCCCCCCGACAAAATGCACACGGCTGCCGTCCACGTGTCGGAGGGAGGGTGGCTAAGCAATTGGGAATAATACGACGTACTAAAATCAGTTAAATAATTAAAATTTTAACAAAAACACTATGAAAATGTGGAAAGTTTGGTGTTTTAAAATCATATTTCACATTACAATGAATCAGTAAATCTTTCACCATCTACCGGACATAGTATTGTAAAAAGATTCAGGGAGTCTGGAGAAATATGACACTATATAGATACATATAAAGATATATATATATAAATATATATATATATATAATTTAGTGCAGGCAAGAAAAGGTAGGACCCGGGACCTCCTCGCTGTGAGGCGACGGTGCTACACACTTAGAAACTTGATGGTTCTGATGGACGTGTGACGTGTTTTCTGTCTCCGTTAGAAACGGACCTGCAGTACGCCGCCAAGGTCTACAGGGACGAGCGGCTGCGCCGGAAGGCCGAGCTCATGACCATGGACAACTGCAAAGAGCTGGACAGACTAAACGAGCTCTTCCGGGGCGGATGAGCCTCTGGAGAGCCCACAGACTCTGTTAGAACATGTAGAACCCACAGATTATATCGTGTACACGTCCAGATGTTTTGTTTGTTTTTTTTTTATGGATGGAGATCGAAACTTAACGCGTATCGTCTGCTGTACTGTGAAGAGCTCGTCTCATTTCCATCCCACACTCCGGCACGGCCCGCCCGACAGGCCACGTTCCTCTGTACCTCGTATCTGCCGCCTCTTCCACGCGCCTTGCCTCGTTTAGACCGTCTCTAGACCTGCGCCGGGGAGACCCTCGCTCATGTCCCGCTGGGTCTCGGAAGTTCTGGATCTGCTGGATGGACCACAGAGTCGTTTTAAGCCACATGGTTGTACATTTTATTTTCTAAATGTTTTAAGCCTCTAGAGGATCTGAATATTTCTTCGAAGCTCGACTAATCCTTTAAATAAAGTTTAAATTATTACTGACGCCGGTCGGAATCGCTCTCTCGTCATTTCTGGTCAATCTCTCTGCTTATTTAAGTGGATTCTTACGTGGAGCCTGAGTATGTATGAAGGAACGCACTGCTCCCTGTCCTCCTCCACCTCTCGTACACACACTTCATTTTCAGCCACAAATATTTAGGTTTTACGGCTTTTAATAAACGGGTGTGATGCAAGTGGAACATCCTGCATATGATTTTCATACCATATTTACTGCTGTGATTAAGTAGCCTGGTGGTTAAAGTGATGGTCCAGTAATTGAAAGGTCATTGGTTCGAGCCCCACCACTGTCAGGTTGCTAAGGCCCTTAACCCTCGATTGCTTAGACAACTGAAAATACTTTAGAAGCTGAAAATATAAAAGAATGAACGCTGATAATGACTTAAATTGCACTTGATTAAAGTGGTCAGCAGATGGCAGTAATGAGTCCAGTCAGAAATAATAATACGACTATCGTTAATCGAAATCCTTCTTAGCCAACAGTAACAATAACTTTAAAATAACTTCTCAGTTAAATATTCGAATAGGAACTGAATTTGGAGTGTACACTACAAAGATAAAAACTTACATGGTATTAGAACACAGCCCGGGCTTTTATTCTCCTCATGAAGTCAGGAAACGGTGACGCCATCTTGAGCTGCGTCCGATTTAATGCAACGATCCCTATACCCTACACCCTACCCACTACAAAGTGCACTTTAAACCCCTACACGCCATGTGCCGGATTAATAAGATTATGTCGTATTCTAGAATACAAAATAAGTGTGTGATACACATTAGAGATTTATGTATATTTCTAACGCTGCAAACTTTCTGTCTAGTGCGCTATGAAGGGATGGTGTAGTGATTTGGGACACAGCCGATTTGTCATCGGTAATGAAGGACTTTGGCTGCCACCGTGTACACAGTAATGGTCGCTCTGCAGCCTCTCAGGATTTATGGAAACAAATGAAACTTCTGTAACCCGCTGATTGTTTTCTAGACTCTTGAAAGGTATAAGGAACTCGGGAGTCGTTTTTTTTTTCAGACTATGCAGTACAGCGTGTGCTTACCTGTGCTGCTGTACTCTGTAGTGGGCTTGTACACACCTGTGCAGGTGTACCGGAGGACCACCAGTTCGAACCCGAGGCACCAGACTGGAGGAAGACGTTAAACAGCATCAGGAACGGAATCCATAAAGTAGACTCGTATCTTAACTATGCTTTGGACTTAATAGGGGGGTCTGATGGACTCTGTCAGTTCAGATGTAGTGATGGTAGGTTACCAAGACCACCACCACCACCACATCACTCACACTACAGGACCACCACAACACTACTATGATACACAACGCCATTAAACACACGTTGTGCATGTATACAGACCAACAACTTCTTGAAGGGCCCGACACTGTGTTGAAGTATTGGGTCTTGAAACAGCAACCTTCTGATTACCACACACTTCTATTAATACTCCTCAGGAACACACTATTATGCTACTATCAAGCTGTGATAAATGATCACATGTACTTCTTTTACAGGATATAAGCCCCTTCCTCGACCCGGTTATAAGCCCTCGCCACCCAACGGATGTGGTTCTCCACTCTTCGGATTCAACGTAAAAACATTCAAGAACTTCCTATAAATGTGTTAAAATTATTGCAGTCAAAATCAACGCATTAACAATTGAGATTAAGTAAAAAAAATCATGTGTAATCTGTATAAAATAAGTTTGTAACATACAGACCGGAACGTAGAACGTAGAACTCTCTTTTCATCTCTGTACCCGATCCATGCAGTGAAACACATACACACACACACACTCTAGTGAACACTAGGGGGCAGTGAGCACACTAGGCGGGAGCAGTTAGGGGTCGGGTGCCTTCCTCAAGGGCACTTCAGTCGTGACCTGTCGGCACTGTGAATTCAAGCACAGCCGAAGTGGAAGAGTTTATAGAACAAGGTCTTAACTGTTATTAAGCGACCCCAGCATGGACATGGAGGAGTCTAAACAACAGTGGCGGTCAAAGAGAGAAGAGGCAATAAAAAAGCAAGGCCGTCACCCACCTCATACAAATACCCGTCAGCACCTTTAACTACAGGAGAATCGGGGTTTAAAATGAAAACGATTCAATTAAACAAAAAGTATCTGAATATGATTTTATTGAGCTTATTTTACAGTTAAATATACATATTAAAGTATTGCAGTTTAAAAGCTTCAGTTTTAAGCATTAATGTGATTAATCATGATTAATTAGTTACATTTTTTTACCTTAGTTATCACACTGATATCATTTGCGAACGCTTCTTGGTAGGTTCGAACCTTTTCTCTGGTTTCTCTCCTGTACAGTTTGATTTGGGCATCCCATCCATGACCCGGTGCTGTAATCAGCATGATCGCTGTTATGATACGTGCGGCGTGGAGAAACACGACTGTGACACACAGTTCCAGGTGTGTTTAGAGAACATCTGCAGGAACATGCAGGTCACACTGGGTCTGGACCAGAGCGTACAAGGTAAACGTCATGGATGAAATTCAAGCAGCAGAGAATTGTAATGGGGAATTGGAAGTGACGAAATCAAAAGAAAAATCTAATGTCGCGAGTGTGTGTGTGTGTGTGTGTGTGTGCAGCGTGTGAATCAGCAGTGACTCTACTGTTCGACGCTGTGATGCACCTGGGCTGTAAACCGTACCTGGACAGTCAGAGGGTGGCGTGTATCTGCAAGTACGATGAGAAGACTGACCTCTGAGAACCGAAGCTCCGGCCTGAAGTTCCTGCTGCAAGAATGTCGGACCTGCAGGACAGACTCACCGAACTGAAACCCATTAATCAATTGATTTAAAGCCTCGTGCAAAAGTTTGCACACCCCTGCTCAGACTGCTCAGTTCTCCACAGCTAATAATCGTCGGTGCACGATTACTGGTCTTATTTTACATAATTTAACAAAAATATGCATCGAATTTGTTTGGTTTTTTTTACAGTAAAGACGATAAAGACTCACTCCCATTTATTTTAACTGCTAAATTATTAAATAAGTAGATTTATTTATCCACTCATTGTCTGTCTTATCATTGCTTTGTACTGTATATGTATGGCCGTATAGTCTATAATGAGATAAAATGTGATTTGATGGATAAAACTTTAATAATTAGATTAGTTTAAAGTGTTGGACTGTTCACTGATAAACCATTGAAACGTGAGAACGTTGTAATAAACATGTTTTAGACTTTATAGTCTCAGATCACTTTTAATAAAATTAAGATTATTAAAACAAATGACCTGCGTGACCCTGTAAGTAGTTTCCAAGTGAATCGGTTCTTCTGAACAGTGAGTCAACTCTGAAGCTCTGAAATGAAGCCTTACACGCTAAGTTTGATTCGGTGACTTAAACTCGAATCAGGAGCCTTGAATTGAAACATTTGCGTCGAAGCTCAGTAGAAACGTCGATGTTTTAACTCCATTGATGTAGTGATTTATTTTAAATGCCATTAAAGATTTTAAAGACGGAAGTAATGGCTAGTCTATGACTGATATATTTATTGACCAATAGCGAGTTAGATTCAACCCTCTTAGCCAATCAGCCAGGGTAGGCGGGGCTTATGCGTTCACTTGTTCGTAAGATAAAACTTCTCGGATGATCGTGTGAGCACTGAGCGGAAGGATCAGAGTCCAGGTCAGTCTATTATTATATTTCTTTATTATTTATAACTTAACATTGTTCACTTCTGTCAGTGGTAACACTTATTTATACCATTTCTGTACAAATCAGGTCTTTAAATAAGTCCTAAATAATCTTTTAGATGTGTGTGTGTGAGTGTGTGTGTGTGTGTGTGAGAGAGAGAGAGAGAGAGCATATACATAAATATATTTACATTTACAATGAGCTTAACTTTATGGCATTTCTACAAATAAGTCATACAGATACTCTGATTCGGGGTTTGATCCGTGTGGAGTTTGCATGTTCTCCCTGTGTCCGTGAGTTTCCTTCGGGTGCTCCGGTTTCCTCCGACAGTCCATAAACATGCATGTCAATGTGAGACACAGAATCACTAGGACGCACAAACCAGTGCGCTGTAGCGCCGGTCCCAGGCCCGGATAAATAGGGAAGGTTTGAGTCAGGAAGGCTGATGATGTGACTTTCTGTATTAAAAACGATGGTTCTTGATTCGTATCATTTAAGGAACCAAAGCCAGGCGGATCATAAACTCCTGTGATGTAGTGGCCGATGTTTTTATTCTTAATGTTCGTGATGGTTACAGGAACTGAGAGGTCGAGATGGAGCGTGACTCAGCCCGGCATGTTCGCACAGGTCAGTTTCATTATTCACATCTGTACGTTCAGAAAGCTCATCATGGAGAGCGTCGTTCCGCAGCCGGTCTGACTGCTGGACGTTAGAAGCCACCGTCGCATCCAGATGGCGTGCTTTGCAAAAGTAAAGGTTTCATGTAGCTGTTTGGGACACACCCTTTACAAACAGGTGTGTACAGCCAATTATATCGAACAGATCATCTGGAAAAGTCCCTCAGAGCTCCGGTGCATTAAGTTTGATCTACAGAGAACATCATGGTCTGGTCCAACCTCTTGCCTGACCTGACAGACGAGGGGTTTGAACTTTACGTTAATGCTCATGCTTTAAAGTGGAATGTCCGGTCAGGTGTCCACATATTTTGACGTTACCTGTCAGATTAAGGTTTTCTGCTTACACCCCCTCCCACCTCTTCAATAAATAATATCAAACTCTGTTCTGATCTTCTTTTATGATATGAATGATCTATGGTATGACAGACGGGGACATCGTTTGTTCCCGAGCATTTAAGGTGCTGGACTGGTAATCAAAAGGTTGCTGGTTCGAGCCCTACCGTCACCGTTTGGCCCTTGAGCCAGGCCCTTAATTCTGAATGAAGGCAGACACGAGGCCGGTGTGACGTCCATGTCTCTCGCGGTCACTGATGAGTATTTCAACATTTCCTTTGTGTGTCTGCAGGTAAAGGTGATTCGGAGGTGGACTCTGTGTTCCGGAGGTAAGTTTCTGCCCCGCTAAGATCTTCTACTGATCTCAATACGCTCGGCATGATGGATTCTGTCCTTTTTTTTCCGCCCTTCAGTGCCACAAAGGTCGACCCTAACGAGGAATACAAGATGACGCACAGACGCCGAGGCCTGGCGCTCATATTCAATCAGGAGAACTTTTACTGGCACCTCCGGCTGAACTCCAGGAGCGGAACCAACGCGGACAGGGACGTCCTGGTCAGGAGGTACGCAGGACACTTCATCTCAGCGCTGGGCTGTCATTCAGAGGTCGCTGTGCCGTGTGACACTAATGCGCCGGTGCTTTTTACAATGAGATTGTTGGACACGTGAAGTCGTAAGTATGTGGACACCACGCGACCGTGAGCCCGCCAGAGATCCGGCTTTACATTGACTTGAATACTTATGATTTAGCTCAGCATTCACTCTTCTAGAAAGCATTTCTACGAGACTTTGAAGTCCGTCTGTGGGAATTTGTGCCGTTAGGATCCTTAACACACGGTGGATTCGCGTAATGCTTCGTGGTACATCTTTATTATCTGTATTCTCAGTACTGACGTTTGCGTGGTAGCGTTCTGGCGTCAGTTTATCTAAAACTTCTCTGGTTCTTGTCCTGGTTCTTCCACCTTGGAATTCAAGGCCCTTTTTTAGCTTCCTCTTCGTCCACTGAACTTCCTAAGCAACCGATGTAAGAACCGGAACTACGTGGGCATCTTTTTGCACCCGTAACAGCCTCCACAAGCTTTATGGAGCGCTTGTGAGGTCAGGCACTGAGGTGGGATGAGAGAACCCGGCTCCTGATGGACGGGTCGATGGAACCTAACTTATAGAATTGATTCACATCTCTTGGTCCCTTTATTTGGAGCCTGGCTTCCTAATGTCTTGCTATTTAAAATAAATCAACACATTTTATAGCATTTGTTTGAAAGCTCTTGTTCAGGTGTCCCAATACTTACTACTTCAGCATTTAGTGTGTGTGTGTGTGTGTGTGTGTGTGTAATTGAGTTCTAAGATGTAAAGTCTTTCCACATACATTCTGATCCTCAGGTTCACCGAGCTGGGCTTTCATGTGAAGGCTTACACAGACATGAAACGAGAAGAAGTCCTGAGCATCATCACTAAAGGTACGTCCCTGCCGTCACGTCCCGGGGCCTGACGTTCTTTAATCTTCACCTGGACCGTGACGGCCTTCATCTCTCCCTCCAGCCGCCGATGACGACCACGGGGACGCCGACTGCTTCGTCTGTGTGTTCCTGAGCCACGGCGAGAACGGCCACGTCTACGCCTACGACGATAAGATCGAGGTTCAGGACGTGGCGGCTCTGTTCCGGGGGGACAGGTGTCCCAGTCTGGTGGGGAAACCCAAGATCTTCGTCCTGCAGGTGAGTCCGGGACATTTATGCAGAACGCTTATGCAGCCGGGATTCAAACCCACAACCTTGTGATTGTGTGTGCGGAATCTCGAGCATTTAGCACACGCCTTTATTCGAAGTTACAGCGCAGGTGAGGAAACGGGGCCTCGTCCGAGGGCCCATCGGCAGCATCCCGACGGCGGTAGGGGGCTTGAACCGGCGACCATGTGATATCTAGTCCAGCACCTTGACCACTGAGCGGCGACTTCCGTCTGTCAGGATTATTTATTACTCGTACGTCTGGTCCTTCTCAGGCGTGTCGGGGCGATAAGCACGATGACCCGGTCACTCCCATGGACGTGGTGGACAGTCACATGACCAACGAGGTGGTGGTGGACGCCGGCGTGCTTCACACCCTCCCCGCCGGAGCCGACTTCGTCATGTGCTACTCCGTGGCCGAGGGTGAGTAGCGAGCACGAGTCTGAGATCTTGTGCACCTTCACGTTCTTCACCTGCTGCACCTCCTCCGTACTTCAGGTTTACTATGGAATGTGGCCACGCCCTGACCGGTTTATCTCCACGCTTAAAGCTTTTCCAGCGGTAATCAGTGTCAAAGTGTGGAACTCGCTGGGTCCATCGTGTCTTGCTAGTCCTGTCCTGTTTTACTACTGTGACGTGCATCAGGTGGTAGAGGGTGTGGGATCGTATCTCACAGATCCCTCACCCTCATATGTGGCCCTAACTCGGTAATTCATGTCGAATGAATCGTTAAACACTTTAAACAGGGTGCTGGCGTCATCCCGGCCTGGTTGACGTCACCGCACGGAGCTGCCAGGTTCCAGGTGAAGATATGTACCTCAGAAATCAAAGCACATTCATTATTTAGATCAGGGGGCAATAACACGTCTAAAGTTTAGTTTTATTCACTCGATCTTCTTTTAATTACACCCGAATGTGTATTGATTTTGAAGAAGACGATATCTTAAAATACAATCACTGAGATGAATAGAAGTAAAGTATTAAATATTATAGAGACCATAAAGGTGATCAGAGTCTCCA
>JAYDZG010000039.1:1238930-1250581 GCA_034509265.1 Microcambeva bendego
TGGTTCACAAATAAACATATCCAGGTGTTAGAATGGCCAAGTCAAAGTCCAGACCTGAATCCAATCGAGAATCTGTGTAAAGAGCTAAAAACTGCTGTTCACAAATGCTCTCCATCCAACCTCACTGAGCTCGAGCTGGTTTGCAAGGAAGAATGGGCAAGAATTTCAGTCTCTCGATGTGAAAAACATACCCCGAGCGACTTGCAGGTGTATTCGCAGCAAAAGGTGGCGCTACAAAGTATTAACACAAGGGGGCCGAATAATTTAGCACACTCAATTCTGCAGTTTTTGTTAAAAAAAGTTTAAAATATCCAATAAATTTCATTCCACTTCACGAAAAAAATGGAATTTTAAATCTTTATGTTTGAAGCCTGAAATGTGGCAAAAGGTTGAAAAGTTTAAGGGGGCCGAATACTTTCGCATTGTACAGTAGCTAAAATTGCCATCCATGTTCTTCTGACAACCCACAGTGCACAGTTCCTCAAATCAAGAATGGTTCAAGTATGATTCTAAATGGTTCATGCAGCTGTTGTTCAAGGCCTGACTGAATCTCTTTATAAATTAACTGATTCATAGTAAAACAAACAAATCTTAACCATACATACAGCTGCCTGATTCAATTCCAGCGAATGCGTTTTAAAAGAGTCACTTTGGACAGTGACTTTGGACGCTCCCATCTGCTCATGCGATAATAGAAAGTGTCTAGAGCACAGGTGTCAAACATACAAACATTCCCCTGATAAATATAAATTATTTCTCTTGTAATCCTATATATACACAAGGTGTCAATTTCAAAACTTCCCATTCTTAATTTCTCACTTCCAGTAAATAATATTAAAAATCGGAAAGACACGTCAATTTTATTTTTAAGGGGGACACTTTTAAAGAATATTTGCAGCCTTCGTGGTTCAACCCCCTGGGAGAGGTGAGCGTTACCCTTAAAAGCTTAAATGGGAAGTGGGTCAAGTAGCCCATCATTTTAAAACTCTATGAAAAAAAAAAAAAAAAATTCAAATCTATTAATCTCAGTGCAGGCAAGTTCTAATTACTTCTGAAACTTTGGAACGCAATTGTTCATAAACTACTGATCAGAACCCCTTTCCGATTTAAGATTTTAAGGGTAACACCCACCCCTCACAGGGGCTTGAACCATGAAGGCTGCAAAATATTCTTTAAAACTGTCCATCTTGAAAATTAAATTGACGTGTCTTCCCGATTTTATAATATTATTTACAGGAAGGGAGATATTAAGGCTGGGAAGTTTTCAAATTGACACCCTGTATATTTTGGGAAAAAATGATCTTTGTTGTTTTATTCTATTTTAGTTCTTATTCTACTTTACAGAAAAATCAACACTGTTCAAACCAGAAATTTTAAACTAAAATTAACATTTAAAGGGGTATCCAATTTTTTTTCCATGACTGTATGTATAGGGTGACCAGACGTCCTCTTTGTCCCGGACACGTCCTCTTTTTGGGACCTACAAAAGTCTCTTGGTTGGAATTTCTAAATTGAACAAAATGTCCGTGATTCAATTCGCCATTTGCAGACATCCCAAGTCTTTCGGAAGGTTTCCCGCATATACACAGTCAGAGAAAATCTCCAGGAATCCAGAAAGAGCAACCAAGGATGCACACATGCATACACAGACTTTTTACCCTGTTGCATGTGGGAAAGGGAAAAAGAGAGAGAGAGAGAGAGAGAGAGAGATGTACTTGCTGTGATAACACTTCCATTGTGTGCATATTCATGAAACGAATGCAAAACAGGGAGGCTTCTGATTGGCCTGTTCTCTGCAAAGAGTCTCTCAGTAAGCCAATCAATATTAGTGTGGGCAAGCAGTGTTTAGTTTTTCTCCTTGGTGGCATGCGTGCAGTGAGTGCGAGGAGCTTCATGGCAGAGGCAGGGAAAGCGGAGAAAGGGCTTCCAAAAAGAGAACCTACCAAACTGATTTTACTTTTGACTATGACCAAAAAGGCATGTTGATGTGAGTTCATGTGACAAATATTAGCCTTCTTAATTAGTTATGTGTTGATCGCCAACATGGAAAGAGTCCTTGAACTTGTTTAACGTTACAATTATATATATATTAAACAAAACAATGTTTTAAAAAAAAGTTTTTATCACCCATATCCTTTGGTGTGTTCAAGAAGGTTTTTTAGCTTTTGTTTTTGTTTGTTTTTATGAAGTTGGGATCCTGATCCAGGAATACCTCCCCGAAGTGAGGTTTATCTTCATGTTATGTCTTCTTTTGCCAGCATGGGTGCTCTTTTTAAAATGTTCTCAAATAGTAACCTGTGTATTCTAGTCACACTCAATATATCAAATATGGTCACAATGTTGAATATATCAATATCTGCAATATAATGCCCAGTCATAGCTGTACTGTTTTGAACATGTATTATGTGCTGCATCCTGAACCTGGAGGAACACTGTTACGTTTCACTATGTACTTGTATAGAGCTGAAATAACAATAAAGCCTCTTTTGAACTTGAAGTCTTGTATAAGCATCCTGCCCAGACATCACACCAAACACACAATGTGCAATGCTGTACAATGAAAAACAAGACAACAAAAGGGAACAGTCAAAAACACAAAATGAAAACCCAAGCTGGGATCTCAAATACATAATATTAAGTCTCATTCTGCCAACCGGCTTGGTTGACAACAACTGGCCTGCCATTCATAAAGGGTGGAACTAAGCCAAATAAGGTTTCTAGCTCTCTGATAGCTAATAAAATTGCGACCTCTGCTCGCTGATTGATGATATATATCAGGGTGTGTCTCTCCATACACAGTGCCAATTTGTATGTACACTTATCAAAGTGTAGGTGGAAAAATAAATACGGCTGCTACACACGTGTTGGTGGGGGAGGGGGTAGGCTTCATTCTACTCACCATTAATGGAGGTAAGAATGATGCAACTGGACAACTGGACACACTAAATCGGGAGATAAGGGAGAAATGCATGAACAAAAAATTCCACACTCTGGAAACCCAAACACTTCTCACTGGCACGACGACGGTGCTTCCACCCAAGTCACCACGCAGCCCATAACGTGCAATATAAAAGTTCTCTACTTATGAAAATACGCTTTAGCTTCACAAGAAAAAATATACATACATACTCATTGTACTCAAATTGTCCCTTATACACTTTCAAGTGTATTCATTGGAAGTTGACCTGGATACAACAGCTACTAAAATAAAGTAATACAAATCAAGTTGACCTTATCTAGCATCCCTAAAGACCAACTACTGGGCCCCATTCCCGTCACCCAAGATCCACAATATGAGTTCCAGCAAGTCCTACACCCCTCCACAAAGAAAACATCTACAGCTCTGCAAACTCCCATGAGACAGAACTTCCTGTGTTCCCAGGATCTGTGGACATACGCAACTGCATGACTTTTAGCCTCATGTTAGTTGGAAGGGTATAAATCACAAGATTCATCACAATACGATCTTAAACAGATTCTTTTAGTCAACAATATGATAATTTCCAATACTTTTTCCCCCAATATGGTTGCCAGATTACAGTGGGTTTTCGCCAAAAACACATTTAAAAATCTAATCTGTACTAAATGACTCATCACACATCCCTAAATGGTTAAATGTTAAAAAAATACTAAGTAATGTTTAAGCTGAATACATTTTAAATTAGTTACTGTTTTTTAGATTGTTAGATATTTAATCTAGTAACTTTACTTGTACTTCCGTAAAAAAAATCATCAAAGTAAATGTACTTTTACTTGAGTACAATATTTTAGTACTCTTTTCCCCTCTGAATTTTACCATTGTGTTATTAAATCTCAAAAACCGCAGTTGACACAGCTTTCATTGTCTGCTGTAACATTGTTTTAGTGATGCTACACACTTTGAAAACCACTGGAACTAGACACTTCAACTGTAAGTACATCTGCCACCTCTGGGTCTGGGGTATGCTTTATGACATTCTCTGGGCCCATACATCGATAAAAACAAGTAGGTGCATGGGTCCAATTTGCAACAGTAGAGAACAACATACTAGCACAGTATGTACTGTGTGTTATACAAACAACTTGATCAAATAGACAAAGCAAATATTGATGAGTCATTATTCCTAAAAATATTTCTAGTAATAGAATAAAATGATCATTCATGTGGTATACAGAAACTCAAATTCTATGTAAACTTTTGCTGAACTTAAAAAAAGCAAATTGAGAGTAAATGTGAGTGTGACTTGCAGAAAATCACATTTAAACATTCTGCTTAGATTTTCCTACCTGGAATCTATCAAGCCATGCAGTCTACTCTGGTACAGGGGAGTTCTGCCTCAGTGCCATTAGTGTTTCTGTCAGTTAAAGCAAGCAATATATGTGACTTTCACGTTTCAAAACACAGACTGCGTGAGAGATTATTTGACATCAAATTAGTATGCCAGGAGGCCAGAGAGGCAGAGAGGAAGAGCCCTAAATTGATTACAGATGAATCCTCTTACTTTGTAAGCCCTGTACCGAATCTAAACTCTCCTTTATAGAGAAAAGCCCTGTTTATCAAGCTTGGGGAATCTAAAAGACTAATACACAGCGAATCATGTCAGTGTATAAACTTAAATTCAGTGCAGTTAGTAGTTGGTGGATGGGTTCAGGTAGCAAATGAATGTTTTATCCTCAAAGTTGATGTTAGAAAAAATGTAAGCGTTAGGATTTGAGAGAGTTTGACAAGTTCCAAATTGTGATGGCTAGACGGCTGGGTCAGGGCATCTCCAGAGCACTTTTTGGGTCTTCCTGGTCAGTATCTATTAAAATTGGTATAAGGAAGGAAAAGTGGTAAACCGGTTCATGGGCAGCCAAAGCGCATTGATGAATGTTGGGAGCAAAGGCTGGTCTGTGTGGTCCGATCCAACAGACAAGTTACTGTAGCTCAGATTGCTAAAGAAGCTAATGCTGGTTCTAATAGAAAAGTGTCAGAATACACAGTGTAGCACAGTTGCAGGGCTGTTTTGGCAGCAAAAAGGAGACCAACACAATATAAGCATGGTGCTCATAATGTTATGCCTGATGTATATACACAACTCCCTAATTCACTTATTTGGAATCACAAAAGGACACAATATAGGATGGAACCAGTTTTCATTAAACAGTTGCAATATACAATGTTTAAATAGTTTATTGAAAATTTAATTTATACAAGGGAGCAACTGAAGAAAAAAAATTAGCCATGGCATTACCTTTAACAAAATTTCTCAGTCATTATTGATGATGTGTACAGTTATACTGTTTCACTAAGAAGCGATGAAGAGTGGTAATTGGTCATGTCCAAGAGAGCAATAGTTTGGATTCAGTGCCATCTGATTTTCACTTTTTGACATTTAAAGTAGCTTTCAGGGGAATAAGATTGTCATGTGATGTGAAAGGTGCAGTGGCAACAGGCTCAACCAAAAACATTTTTTGTAAAAGGCATTAGAATGATACAAAGCTGGGAAAAAAGCATTACAATGAAAGGTGATCTTTGATTATCAACAAAGCTAGAATGAGGAACATCTGTCACAATCCAAGACAGGTGCAACATCATGACAAGTGTAACATGGATTCATAAACTCTAAGGACTCAATGGAGCATGACAGTGATCCATGCTACACAGGCAGGTCAATCAAGGTGTGAATGAATGGACAACCTGATCAAACTCTTGTCATAGCCAGCTTTATCTGCAGACCCCAACCCTAATAAAACTGAAATATGATCAAGATGAAGATCGATTGTCACAAGCCAAACAAGCTAAGCTATGTGTCTTTTTTTCTTTGTTTGCCCCAGGAATATCAAAGATACACAAACACAATGTAAAAGATTGTTGGAGAGTATGCCGAGAAAAGAAAATTCAAACATTCATGGCCTACTACTGGCCCTCACTCTGACCACCAATCACCTCCATAGCTTCTTCCCCTTCACCATACATAACAGGTATTATTCCCCCATTCCTTCACTTTTACAGATGCACGTTGACATCAACACACATGGTGCACATCACATGTGCCTTCCACAGTCTTCTTATGGACATGTGCACCTAATTTAGTTACTTGGACTAAATGTGAATCCTTTAGGCTACTTCCATTAGTCCACATGATTGATTTGGCATGATTTTCACACTGGATGCCCTTCCTGACACAACCTTCCTATATATCCGGGTTTGGGACCAGCAATACAACACATTGTGCATACTAGTATGGCACCAAGCCGGATTTGAACAGGGTTTTCAGACTCTTGACGCTGGTGTGCAGTGGCGAATCCTACTACTTCACCTTGGAGACTACATGGAATATATATTGCACAATTTTCATACTTTGACAGTGTTGTACTGAATAACTTCATTGCACACTTTCTCAGATGCCTTTACTATTTTTAAGTTAAAGTTTTATAACTTTTCAGTGTATTGTAATGCACTTGTACTATATTTGCTTGTGTTGCTACTGTGTTGTTTCAATCTATTTATACATTGTACACCTTTCTATAATTTATTTAGATGTTTATCGCCCACCACTGCAAGAAGAAACCCCTGTACACGTTGTACTTGGAAATAAATATTTTGATTAAGATTCTGATAAATTTGGCACATCAGTGACCAACATACGAAGGAACCAGAACCAATACCTAATGTTTGCTGTGTAATCTTAAGAATCTAATAGACCCAGGGACTACAATAGCCAGATACACATTTCTGAGCCCTATTAAAGTGTGCATTGTGGTCACAGATGTAGCTCAGTGATAATTGTGAATACAAATAAAAACTCTAGTTGCAGTGACATGAACAGGAATACAATGAAAGGAGTGAATTGAAAGTTTTAAGAGGCACAACTATAAACTGGAATTCCCTTTCCAATCAAAACAATGTGAAATAACACTTTCATTTACACATCTTTGTGCCTTAGGAATTATAGGACACCAAATAAGCTGTGTACACATTCTTAACACCGAAAGTGGAACTGTGCAACTGGAGGAACTGGTCTAGAACAACAATAGTGGCAATTCCCCAGGTGAGGTCAAAGTAGACGCACAATGAATGAACCAAGTTATTATTATTATAAAACACATTTGACTTGAGTACGCAGCATCAGAAGAATTACCCTGAAAGGATAAAGTTCTTCTTTTCAGAAAAAAATTACAGACGCTTGGATGTTATTATTATCATTAATAAATGTGGTTGTTAATAATAATATATGAGCACATGATTCAATTAAAGGTATACTCGTATACTTAGAGGTACATACATTAATTTATAACACTGATATAGTGTAAATAAACCCCGTAAAGGTTCCAACAGTAAGAAATGATTTACCGTTTCGTCTTCATCTTCACTTTCTTTAGATTTCTGTTTATTATCAGTAATATTCCTTATTTTCTCATCTTCGCTGTCTGAATCTCTCCCGCAAATCTCCGTCTCCTTTTGCTCGATCGTCTTAAAGCTTATTGTGCGAGGGCGACGCACCTCAAAACTATCTAATTCCGATTCGGTGTCCTCATTAGGACTCTGTGAATCCCCCTCGGACAGAGTTTCGGAGCTGGATGAGGTCTGGCTTCCGAATCGTTCAGCCGGTCCCCGGTCCATGGTGAACAGCCAACAGAAGTTTGGATGAACGCGCGTTCATGGACAAACTAAACGCACTGAATTGGCTTTCATGCCATTATAAACTATCGCTCCAAGTCAGACCGTGAGCGTTTCATCCATACGTTGTTTTTAGGAAGGTGCCATGACAGAACAGTCGCGGGTATCCGTACTTTAGGATAAACTCCGCCCAGCTGAGAATCAAACACGCCCACTTTAGTTTACAAACTTTCACCTTCACGTTTACGTTATGATAACAAATAACTACATTACAGTGTATAACTTCAAATAAAAAAAAACAATGTAGTGTACCTTACATGTACTTTGACGTTTATTTGATTGAAGACAGTTTGAACCCAATGCATTTTGCACTATTATTATTATTATTATTATTATTATTATTATTATACATTATTATTATTATTATTATTATTATTATTATTATTATTGTTGTTGTTGTTGTTGTTGTTGTTGTTGTTGTTATTATTATTATTATTATTATTATTATTATTATTTTAAAATTTATTATGTTCTAATTTGTCCCCTTTTTTGCATTTTCTCTGTATTTTTTATTTTATTTTATTGTAATAATTTTTTTTATCTCTTCTAATTTTCTACATCTTAATATATTTTTTCATTTTATTTCCAGTTTTGTACATTATTATTTTATTATTTAATTATTATTTTCTATTATTTTGTCCCATTGTACTACACTGTTTTACACTTTTTCTAAAGTGTAAAAAATTCTAATTATCTACATTGTCCGAATTTTTATTTCTTTTTTTATTTTTAATGTGTTTATTTCATTAAGAATTTTAATTTAATTTCTTCTCCTTTTCTGCATTTTTAATACATTTGTTTTTCTTTCACTGTTTCCCGAATGTTCTGCACTTTTAAAATGCTTCTATGTCCAGTAATATAATATATAAAAACATTATTTTGTCAAAATTTGTGTCCCAGCCGAAGCCCTTCAGTTGTATTTGATTTGATATCTTTGATGCTGAACCTCTTTGATGTTCGAGTGTTTGATGTGTAAGACCCTGAAGGTGTAACGTGAGCGATGGACTGACCGTTTTGCTGATGAAGCTGGTGCTGATGTTCATGCACTGGTACTCCTCGCTGTTACAGCAGCCTCCACATCTGTACACCGACACACACGGAGGTTTGTAGAAGGTGTTGGTGGCCGCCCCGAATTCTTTCCCCACGTCTAGACACACCTCGCGAGGGGTGCACAGCGTCTTCCTCCATTCTGCTTCGATACCTGCGGCCGAGGGAGACGTGGACCATTTAAACCTCTGAGATGCTTTCAGATCCTAATGCATGGTCAGATGTAGCCTAGTGGCTTAGGTACTGGACTAGAAATACGAAGGACACTGGTTCAAATCTCACCACTGCTATGTTGCTGCTGATGGGCCCTTGAGCGACGCCCTTCACCCTCATTGCTCGGACTGTATTCTATACTGAACTGTAAGTCGCTTTGGGTGAAGGTGTCTGCTTAATGCTGAGAATGTAAATGAAATGTAGATGTTTGAGACAATCGCGTGTCTGTGTGGGCTCACAGCCGGCTGATAGCGAAGCCAAGATCTGAGCATCTTGAAGGCCCGTCTCCCCCCAAAAAAAGCCCCTTTCCGACCATCAGACAGCTTACCAGAGGTACTCACTTTGAAAAATATCGAAGTTGAAGTAGGCGGCGGCGAAGGTGAGCTCCTCCGTCCTCATCTCCGCCTCTCTGGGAGCGAATCGAGGACTGACGCCTCTTTTTGAGCGGCACTTCAAGACGTTCCAGTAGCTGGGGTACAGCAGCCTCATGAGTTCGTCCACACTGCCCGCGGACCGTAACTGCTCCTCGAGATCCGGCTCGGTCAGCTCCTGAAGAACAACCATGAACACACAGGTGGAGTGAAGCCGGACCGGATGGGCACAAATTCCCACACGTAAGAGTAGCTAATGCGACCCCAAAGATCTGAGGTGTGTAAGCTCTTCTCGTCGAGCGCCGATGGAGAAGACGTATGCAAACACGGGGCAACAGACTCTTTAGTTAAAAACCAAATCAAAGTTTTAGCTTAGTGGTTAAAGAACTGGACTAGGAATCAAAAGGTTCCTGGTTCAAGCCCCACATACGCCAGTTTGCCACTATTGGACCCTTGAGCAAGGCCCGTTCGTAAGCAGCTTGGGATAAAATGTTTATTCGTCATTTTTTAATCCTAATATTATACTTTGTTGAGCGGTGGTGTCCTGGTGGTTAGAGAACCGTGTGATCAGAAGGTTGCCGGTTCGGATCCCAAAGCCGAAAGGTCGTGACTGAAATGCCCTTGATGTGCTCACTGCCCCCTAGTGTTCGCTGCGCGGATCGGGTTAAAACGCGTAGGACAATTTCACTGCACAGTGATGAACAGGGGAGCAGTTAGAGGTCGGGTGCCTTGCTTGAGGGCACTCCAGCCGTGACCTGCCAGCTATGGGAGTCGAACCGGCTACCTTCCGATCCAAAGCACGGTTCTCTAGAGTCTGAGTGGGGTGAAGATAAACAACAGCACAATAAAATAAAAACATTTCTAATCTGAAAAGTAAGTGAAGGCGGCGCGAGACAAGAGCAGTGATGGCTGGTACGCGGTGCTGAGTGAACGACGCGTGAGTTTTGAACCCGAAGAGTTCAGACTCTCTGTGGTGGTGTGCTAGTGGAAAACTCGCACTGCTCCACCTGAAGGACTAAAAAGAAATTAAACTCTGTGTGTGTATGTCTGGTCCTTCAGGATCAATTTCATTGCCCTCCAAGGAGCGGTTTCTCGAGGAAGACTCATATCCACGCAGGAAGCGAGCAGTCGCTCTCACGTCGGCCTGAATGAATGAGCTCCGGGAGCCGAGACATTCTCGACTGGTCCATTGTGCCTCGCCTCTTCCACGTCTTTGTCTGAACCGATGCTGAAGATAACGTGCCAGTCGGTTTCCTACCAGAAACAATGGGGGCCCGTGTGAAGCGGCGACGTGTGTGTGTGTGCCAACCACGAAACACCTTCACACGTTACCGCGTCTCCGAACCCAAAATACATCGTTCCTGAAGCGCCTCGGCACAATGCGCTATTCTTACTCCTCCATTATGAGCAGAAATAGAGCCGGAATCGAAAGGCGGCCCGGGAGGCTCGAGGTCTGGACCACAGACTCATCCGTCGTCTGGGTCGCGTGAGCGGCACTGACCTGGTAACGGGTGGGATATAATACGCAGACGGGGGCCTGAGCGTCTCCGAAACCGCAGCCCTTGAGGGGTGTTCCCGGCCTGGAAGCAGGGACGTAACGATTCACCAAGAATCGTCAAGAATCGACTCACGTGAGGCAGGATTTGAATCGGTGATTCTTTAAAGGTTACCTCCTTAATCGAAAGTGACCCGAGGAAGGAACTGCAGTGAACCGGCATGAACGCCGAGTTTAAGGAGGTAAAATCACGAAGGGTGTCGAGTTTTCGAAGATTTCGAGTCACAAGGTACGACCGCAGGACGCAGGTGATACGGATCAGAACCTGAGCTGAACGTCGACCGGAGGAAAGACCCGGAACGGAGTGAGTCCTCTCTCGGACCGACCTCACACTGCTTCAGGAACTATTTCTGTTCTGATTGGGATGATTAAAGTAACAGTGTGTAAAATAATAGTGTGTAAAGTGTAATCGGTGATGCTCACACCCGTTACCTCCTTCAGCTCCTTTAAATCCGAGAGTTAAATGGAGAAGCTGTAAGTGCTGAACCTGATGCGGGATTCGAAACATCTGGTCTGTGGCTTCGGTAGACTCTCTTAGTGATGTGAGATTCATTGTAAGGCAGTAAAGAATCGACTCAGGTGGGGAACGATTCGAATCAGTGATTCATTTAAGAGAACACGGTACAGGATGCTGGCGCTATTTATTTCTCTTTTTTTTCCCACGCTGAATCTGGAACAGGTGATATTGACCTGCCTCAGAAATAAAAGGGCATTTGTTGTTAATATAAATAAAAAGAATAAAAGATAATGACAAAGAATTTACTTTCTTTTTTTTCTAAATACAAATACAAAAGAAAACTCAGCCGACTCTCGGTCACTTGAC
>JAYDZG010000039.1:1377043-1389722 GCA_034509265.1 Microcambeva bendego
TCGTTCTTTTATTACGGCTGAAGAGGTTATGGTGATCGAGGGCCCTGTTTTTGCTTTTGTTTTAACGAATCAAACGCCTCCTGTTCGAGTGAGATAATCACGTGTGCTTCTTTTATTATTTCCTGCGTTGCACAGACCACCGAATTGTGATGTCACTACTATGCCCAAAAAAGGACTTCCGGCTCCCTTGGCTACTCACCCAGCAGAATATCAGTGACACTATTATTTCAAAAGTCTCGTGTTATTATTATGAGCAGCGGCTAATTTCCAGAGTGTGCAGCACGTACAGAAGCTAGACGGGATGGGAGTGACTTTATAAGGTCCTGGTAGGTTGTCACGGGTACCTGGAGCCATGCTGACTGCAGTGCATCCTAAAGCTGGAAGGGGGGTGGGTGTTGGAGGATCCATAGAGCCAACACCACCTTGGATTTGCTCCCATAGACACTCAACTGTGTTCAAGTCTGGTGTAATTGGGGGTCAGGGTGGTACTCAGAAGTCTCCTTCCTGCATCATCCTGCTGGAACTTTCTGATTACACTTCGGTGGTCTTGTTCAGAGGTTCTTCAAAAAAGTTTCCACACTTTTTGTTTTATCATAATAATAATAATAAACTTTATTTATATACCACCTTTCATGGATTAAAATGCAGCTCAAAGTACTGTACAGTGAATCATAATAATAATAATAATAATAATAATAATAATAATAATAATAATAATACTGGTTCTGGTTAAAAGTCTGGCAGATAATTCTGAAGTTTTTCGATTGTACTGAAGGCCAGTAAACAGAAAGTTGCAGGAGTCCAGCCTACCTGAAATAAAAGCATGAATCCTCAGAAATCTTCTTCCCCGTAAAGCTTCTTTGAGAAATCATGGAAAGTTATAAAGTGTGAAACCTTCTGAAGATCCCTCGTACTTTGTGACACCAATAACTTTTTTAACGGTGCCGACTAACCGCGTCTGTCGCGTTTGACCCTCGTGTTTGTAAGGTTAACCGTTCGGTGGAAACTAACCCGGCTGAGCTGCTCACTAACCTTCACTAACTGTGTTAACGCAGGTGCACTACCTGATGGTGCTGGCGGCGAACTGGGCCTACGTTAAGGACGCCTGCCGCATGCAGAAATACGAAGACATCAAGAGCAAGGAGGAGCAGGAGCTACACGATATTCACTCCACCCGCTCCAAAGAGCGCCTTAATGCCTACACATAAAGCAGACGTGCACACCAACATCACACACGTATATATACCTACACACACACACACACACACACACACACTCACACACACACACGTGACCCATGCATGTCCTTCCCCTGAACTACACACACACACTGATACAGGCGCACGTGTAAACACGCCTATTACGTCTCTTCGACCGAATTTGGACGGTACCGCGTCAGGACCAGGTCTGGGCGGGATGAGTTTTAGTCTTTACGCTTCTTTAAGGAACAGAATCATTTTCTGCGACCAAAATTCCGTCTTATTTAAGTTCATCTCTCAATCAAGTCTGATATCAGTTCGATAGAAACTTTATTGACGCTTGGCGCAAGTTTCAGTTCTCAGCCTGCTTGTTCAGGGCAAAAAACGAGCATGATTCATTATGTGTGATAATTAAATAATAAATCAATCAATTAATCATTTCAATCATTACACTTCAGTTACCATTAGTGTGTTTGGTATTTGAATTTTATTTAATAATAATTTTTTACACTCAGTCCAGTCGTGTCCAATTACTTTTTACGTATTTTTGATTAGGAACTATTATTATATTATTATATATATTATAATATGACATTAACAGTCACTTTTCGCATATCCAGTCAGGATTGCAGGGTGCCGGAGCTTTCCAATGCTTGGAAGGCACACAGAAACACCCTGGACAGGACGCCCACACACATACCATTACACATAATAGGACAGTTCAGTTTCTTCACTTAACTGGACTGCATGTTTTTGGACTGTAGGAGGAAACCCAAACAGACACGAGGAGAACATGCAAACTCCACAAAGAAAGGACGCAGACCGCCCCGCTTGGGTATCGAACACAGAACCTTCCTGCTCAAGTGCACAATCAAAGACTACGAAATTAGAAACGCCACATCATTAGTACTGGGCATCTCGAACATCCTCGGTGTTTCTTTGGTATTGATTTTGGTGAAGAGGATTTTCGTAATTATTAATTGGGAGGCTATTAAATTGTGCTAAATACTGATCCAGCACATCACTGATGAGAATCAGATCACATTAAGGCATCCAAACGACTCATTTTAATGTGCACATCACGGGTCATAATCCTTTTTGCCCTGAGAAACAAGCACATCTCGTTTAAACGCCATCGTACCTTTTTTATAACCTTTAAGATGCTTTAAGATGCTTCACTCTGGCTCCGTTAAACGGAAGGACCCAAAGCTAAAATGTGACCAAACTTTAAATGTTAGTGGCTGCCAAACGTCGAGCTGCGAATCAAACCCACAGATTTTTTTTATTCCCTAAAACAATTTTTTTTAACTCTCAGCTGTTGCTTTTACAAATGCCTGCCAAGCTAACACTGCTGATGCATTTTGAAGCTGGAATACTGGTGCTCCATTACGAAGCTACACTATATGGCCAAAAGTGTTCAGGGTCAATTTTACACAACCATTATAAATAAATAAGCACACACACACACACACACACACACACACAGTCGCTAGAACTTCTAGAGGGCACGATTGGTAATGCCTCAATCTAACAGTTATTGGATGAGAAAATGACCAGAATAAGACTCTGTTTTGTTAAATACTTAATATGAACAAATGACACCATTTAAAATTCCCAAAAAGTTGCGACTTTTATAGATGTAAAGTCTGTATTACTGAATGTGACGTCTCATGGTCAGACGTCCACGTATTTTTGGCCATATAGTGCGTATTATGTACTTTTTCTAAGAACAAAGTATTAAAAATCCCCAGCCCTAAACGTTTACAGATAAATACACTTTTATTTAAGTTTGCTTGGTGTGGTTGTGAAATGAAACAATCCAGACCAGCATTAGCTTCAAGGTTCCTGCTTCAAGCTCTGGTTTCTTACTGGTATAAACTGATCAAGACTGGTTCAGAATCCAGCACATCGGTTTAACTGGTTTAAAGCACAACACATAACGGTCCGGCGAGTCTTTATCTGGATTTTAGCCACCAGCAGTTTATCAGTGTTTTGCAGCACCGCTAATGCTAACCTGTGCCGTTGTGTTTAGCCGGGAGGAGCTAGCGTCCTGTTAAAGGTCACGGATGCTTTTTTTGTAGCCTCGTGCAACTTACACAAAGTATAATGAAGATCTCACATTGGTGCTTCAGCGAAAGCTGCAAAATATGAACTGGTAGAATGTCAGGAAAGGAACGATTTAGCGTTTTTTGGACTCTTTTTAGCTATAAAATAGCCTTATTTCATAATATTACACACGCAATGTAATTTGTCATGCATGCTATGACGACTACTGCTGCGGGTTAACGTCTGCTAGCTAGCTAGGATTTATTCAAGGCCAAATATTATTAAAACAAACATTTTGCCCCTTGTGTTTGTTTCTGAACCAGCTTGCACTCAGAAATGTAAAGTCAGGATCTTGATTTCTCAGTGCACGGATGTTAAAGCTCTCTGGACTTATGCACTAAACTGCCTGGTCAGGATTTGCCTCGGCGAGATTGTGCTGATTTCGTTATCGTTCGCTCACTCATCACAGTTTTTAATCCCACTAATATTTCAGGGTTCCTTCAGCTCTCGATTTATTTAAAATGCAGGTAATAAAAGGACAAACGTCACTTCTGCTGTATATACCTATTTAACTGAAGCATTCATCCTCACATTAACGTTTACAATCATTAACATCATAAAAGATTTGAAAACTTGTTGATACACAGAGCATATTTTTCAATTGATGTGCATACCAGGGACAAAAGTGTAAAGTAAAAAATTAAATTAAAAAATATATAGTAGATTAATTAACGTAACTTTATTTGGCTGCTTCTGCTAATATATTTTCTCAGTGGCTTAGACTGTCATATATATAAGCAGTTATGTGTGTGCACAGAGTTTCTTAGAAGTAATAGAACATAAACATATATGAATACATAATATGAACCTTCTTTCGGCTTCTCCCATTAAGAGTCACCACAGTGGATCTGCATAATTGATCCGGTACAGTTTTTTAATGCCTGATGCCCTTCCTGACAACACCTTCAATATTCCTCTGGGTTTGGGACCGGCACAACAATGCACTGCTTTATGCATCTTGTTGGTTAGGTACCTACAGGACAATTCAAGTCTCCAGTGAACTTGACTGCTTGTTCATTGTACTATGGGAGGAAAGCCACACAGACACGGGGGAACATGCAAAATCCACACAGACAGGACCTGGTAATCAAGCCAGTAATCTTACTGTGAGCTGACAGTGCCCCTCTTTAAATAACTATATAAGGTATAACTTAGTTCTTTAAAGAAGACTAACGATTGTTTGTGTGATGCTCTTTTACCTCTGAGACACTCTGTGCACATTCACTGATCTGGACCAAACACATTCGGCTGGTTTTGCGTATCTGTCCGGCCCTGAGCGATCAATAATTCCGTTTCGGCGACGCTTGTGCTTTCGTTAGTGTATGGAAAACAAACTGAAGCTTGAAGATTGTGTAAAATGTTTTGCCCACCGTGTGCTTTATCTCTTAGTGTAAGTGCATTCAGATTCAGTGCATTTGGTCCCTGAACCATCACTCATCCAACATTTGCCTTGACACCCAAAAAAAATAATAAAACAAAAAAGAAAAAAAATAGTCTAAAACATCTAGCTGTTGTTTGTGGCATGGCTTTGACTGATAAAAAAGGGAAAAAATAGAAGTTTTTTATTTTGGTTCTCACACTTTTGCCCGTCTTGCTGTTTTCCTTCTTCTTCTGTAGTGCAGTATCTGAGTCGCTAATCCAGCAGTATTGAGGATAAATATCTTACTTACTAGGCTGTAGTGTTTGAGTTTAGTCCGAGTTTGTATGAAGTTATAAAATCATGTGTTAAACAGAAGACACGTGTCTGATTCTCTAATGTTGCATATACGGTATTAAACTGATGATGCTTTACGCAGTGCTCTCTTTCTCTCTCAGTGTATTTGTATTTTGTATTTTCACTAAGAATGCTTCGTAGCTGGCTGTAAAATGTGCCAACAGCTTAAGAGTGACCTTTAATTTCTTTTCATTCTTTTTTTTTCAACTGTAGAATTACTTGCTTGCGTAAATAAAGACACTTGTGTACTTGTTATTAATTTATTCTGTCTCTGCCTTTTTATTTCAGTAGAAATGTTATCAGCGGTCGAGGCCCTACTAGTGTGGCTCTGATTTTTAGCTCCGAATTCTCTTTTCACGTAAATGAATTTTACAACCTGCGATTACTTGTTTATTAGGAAATTACATTTTTATTCCAGATAATGAAAATCACAAACAGAAATAAACCAACATAATGAATCCGTAAATGATTCACATTGGCTCCAAACGTCCACATGATCCTGGAGACCCTGGAGATGTCCTTCTACCATGTCCAATTCTGAGGGCCACTTTCCATCTACACAGTCGATTCATCTTAGCACCAAAAATAAATTAGAATTTCAGCCCCAGTTGATCTTCTGTTGGTCCAGAACAGATGACCTGACAGTTTGTGGCTTGTTCCTCCTTGGACTACTGTTGGTGGGTACTTGGCCTAGTTAGACGTAGCCTAGGGTTTAGAGTTCAGGACTAGTTCTCTGAAGGATATCGGTTCAAAGCTAGGTTGCTCCTGTTGGGCCCTTGAGCGAGGTTCTTAACCCATAGTGCTCACACTGAAGATAAAGGCGTAGATGTTGGAAATGCAGATGTTCTTTCTACAATGGCCTGTGGGGCACTTGCTGGTTGAACAACTCATCATCTGAGGGTCATCGATGCGACCCCAACAGCGACCTTCAAGTTCCTCGGGTCTTTATGCTTATCAGATCTGCTGCGTTAAACACATGGGCTACGAGGAACCTTCAGCAGTCTCACACAACTTCGGTGAAACAAGCCAAGACGTCTATTAGGAATCACCAGGCATAACATTCAGTAGAAGCACTAGAAACACTAGCACTACAGCTATTAGCATAGATAGCATTGCATAGTAGATAATAGTAGTAGAGCAGAAATAGTCACGGTCGTTACATTTACTAATTATAACAGGTAATATTGCTGGGTCATACGTGTAAAAAGCATACATGGACAAAAGTATTGGGACACCCCTCCTAATGATCAAATTCATCTGTTTCAGCTACAGGTGTAAGAAAAAAAATACAATCTTACATCCTTGAAGTGATGCTTCTATCTTTGCACAGTAAGAGAAGGTTTTTTTTCCTATTCCAGCATGAAAGCTAAACTCCAGTGTTCAGTACAGAGCCCTGACCTCAGAAAGTGTTTTCATGAGAGCCCAGCCATAAAAAAGCTGTTATCTTATGACTAAATGGGCAGAAAAGACCACAGACATCCTTCAGAATCCTGTGATTTTCAAAAGAGGCTCTTATTCAGGTGTCCAAATACTTTTGGCTGTGTATTGTATTTATCAATAAATACGTTATGTTTTTTTTTTTATTAAAAAGCTGTCTTTTGACTAGGCTTCAGAAAAGCTTATTGATGCTCTTCCTCTTTGTTTTGTGTGTCTTTTTGTCCTTGATCATCTGATAGGTGGCGCATGGGGTCATCCTCATTCATAATTACATAACTCTTGGCAAAATGCTTGAGGAGATGGAAAAGTCGTTGTACAGGCTCACGTCAACAGAGGAACACTTGACCCGTCATCCTCACCCAAATACTGAGCCTAAAAGCAAATCACCTCCTCGACGCAATAAAAAGAAGCGAGTCCAGATCATATGATTTGATGACTTTTCATTTTGAAGATGTAAGCATTTGAAGAAAACCCTCAACATGACTAAAGAGTGTTTGAGTCATATTACTACACTGCACTCCCACTGGCACACTACACAGCCAAAAGTATTTGGACACCTGCTTTTAAATGTTTTTTTTAATTAGAGTGACCTTAGTGTTATCTTTTCAGCTAGATCAGGTCACTCCTCTGAAAACACTTTTCAAAAGACTGTTAAGTATGTCTGTGAGAATTTGTGCATCTTTGGTCAAAAGTGATTGCATATCGTAGATGACTGGGCACTGATGCTGGTCAGGAATGTCTCATTTGATGTTCTAGAACACACTAAAGCTGTTGAGTAAATCAGGGCTCTGTGCAAGACACTGGAGTTTCTTTAAATTAAGATTTTATTTACGACGTCTCACACAGAGGTCAGTCATGAGAGGAAAGGGCCTTCCATAAACTGTTAATGCGAATCTGGAAGTATATCATTATCTTTAGCTAATTGAGTCATTATACCTGTTAGCAAACCTGTTGTGGCTTAAACACACGAGGTGTCCCAATAGTTTTGTCATTGTAGAGTCATTTTGTTATTACTATCTAATCTAGGATAATTTAGCAATGGGTTATTTGAGCTCCGAGCATTTTGGTTTGCAAGCTTGGGATGGGAACTCTTGATATACAGCTAATATGACTTTATCTTAGGAAATGACTAATGTAAACAATATAATATTTAAATATAGACTGTGTTAACAGTAAATACTTATCAATACTGATATTAGTTTGGTAAAAGGCTCATTATTCATATTATAATATGACATAGCTAACATGAAATGGAAAATGAAACTCTTAACATCAGTTCTCTGTGAAAAGCTAATAAAGGATTAAGTGGATTTGTTAAAACAGGCTCAGAAAGGTGGATTCAGGTGGTGACATTGTAATTGTGAAATAGTTGTTTAAAAAGTGACTTCGAAAAAATCGTTAGCAAACATAACTAGCGCTGACGCTATGGACTACAATTCCGCCGTCGGTTGGACTACATTATCCAGAGTCCTGCTGCGAGTCACGTGTCCCTTCACTCCTCCAATCACACTTATGATGTTCTCCATCGTCTCCTGATTATTGATGGTTTTCACCTGGTTCCACTCAACGTTTGTCCTTATAAATTACTTTCCTTGGTTTGTTCCTTAAATAGTTGTTGTACATTTTCTCACTGTGTATCGAGTGTTTGTTTTAACGTTTGTTTGGCTCTGATTTTTGCTTAAGACCCTTTGCTTTAATTGCTTGATTTTGCATAAGCGTTGTTTTATCACACTCCTCCTTCTCCTTTAAGTCCGCTTATCCAAGTACAAATAACTTGTTGTAAATCGGAGTCGGAGTCTTTATTGTCATTTCAGACACAGTGCATATTGAAACTAAACCACATTCCTACAATAAATACTAAAATACATTTCTAACCTAAACAAGTCATCAAGAGAGGCAAGCCTGGAGTGATGGTCAGTACATGACACTGAGGAAAGGTACATGAGGTAGGAATATATTATAAGATAGTTAGAAGATAAAAACAGATTGGGGGCTAGAACCAGCAACCTTTTGATTAACACTTGGGCTCCGTTTTTCTCACAGTCCAAAGATATGCAAGTGAGATGAATGGAATGCTTTTTGTAATGAGCCTTACCTTTGCTGAACCTTAAACACTAGGGTACAACTGTAACCCTGTAGTTAGTTGGTACTGGTTTTGCGTTCTTGAGATTATAAAAGACATCCTTCGTTCTTCAGATATTTACGTTTTATTAAGTTGTCCCAATTTTTCCAGTTGAAGATGATAAATTATTTTTTAAATCGACGTCATATTTGATTGGGACACTGCTCCCAAATGAATGAATTGTGCTGCAGTTTTAAACCAGTGTGTGGCAGTGAAGATACATAAAAGATCTTCAAACACAGACCTGGAACCCAGCTGGGTGATGGGAGAGAAGAGGACTGGACCTGGTCTTACTGACATCTTTCTTTCTATTGGTTAATCTTAAAAAAATCCCACATGAATTAAATAGTAGTGTACATCATCTCTCTCAGATCCTCTTCAGTTTCTCATCTAATTCCAGTGGCGAGACAAAATCAGCACGGCTAGAGATGAGGTTGAGCTATGGCGTCCCACCATGACCAGATGGTTCCATCCCTCGGAAATTCTGTCCTTTGTCTTGTGCCAATTATGTGTGCTTAACGCTTGACCAGGCCGTTGGCACTAGGATTTGACCCTGAATGGCATCATCCCCCCTCCCAACACACACACACCCACACACACAGATGTTTTTAGGAGATAGCAGGCCACACAGAAACATCAGAGCTTATAAATGTCAGCCAAATACAACCGGCCCTAGGTCACAATGCTGCGGATGGAGTCAGATGGATCCAGGATCAACCTTGAGCTGATCTCAAATCGGACTGATTGAGTGCTGAAAAGATGTGCTTAGACACCCGACCGATATGGGACAGAAGAATACATCACCTTATGTATGATTACATCACGGTTTATTACATGAAACATGCTAGCACACCACTGCTGAGATCCCCAGCTCACAAGTTTGAATTTCAGCTTTTCTGTTGGCCGACTGGGCACCTACACAGTCATGTTTGAGGGACTTGAGGGCCTCTTCACCTCGTTGTTGACAGCAAACTGAACAGTTGTGGTTCAACCATTCCTTATAACCATGGTGGACATCTTAGAATGCACCGGACATCAAACCTCGAGACTTCATCTACAGTCTACAGCACATATTAAGCCTCCAACTACAAGTTGATCACTGCTGAACCCCAGATCCTGGTCTCGTCTTCCAGCATGAGAGTCCACCAGGTCAACAAATAAGTTATTATAAACTGGTCTCTAGAACGTTTAAAGCAATACAGCAGTCGTAGGGGACAAATGCATTTCATAACAGATTGTTCATCAATGTTTAGAGGAACATAATGTTTAGAAGAGCAAAATTGTAAAGAAGCAAAACTTAAACCCAAAAGGTGAAGCCCTAGGGGCAAGCTGTAGCCTAGTTAAAGTACTGGACTAGTAATCAGAAGACTAGTAATGCAAGCCTCAACATTGTCAGGTTCTTGCTTAAACTGTGTGGTGTAAATATAATGTAAATCACTTTAGATAAAAGCGCCTGCTAAATGATGAAAATGCAAAATGTGACCAAAGAATCAGAATCAGAAAGACTTTATTCATCCCGGAGGGAAATTTCAATTATTGGAGTGGCAACCATTTATATACATCAGAATCAGCATTATTAACCAAGTATGTTCACACACACAATGAATGTCCGGCTGTAGTTATCTCTTTACAATTTACAAACAATACAATATACACAGCAAACTATTCGTCGACTTTAAAGTTTAAAGTTCTGCAGAATTTTGCATATATACATCCAATAGTGAGTAAAGATCAATGACAGAATTTTATGGCAAAGATAAAGTGCAGTGTGGCATAAAAACAATGTAAACATTAATAAGTTTGATGGCTCTTGAAAATAAAATTGTTACAGTGTCTGTTTGATTTAATGTGCAGGGCTCTGTAGCATTTGTCAGGTAGGAGGTTAAAACGTGTCTGCGAGTCCTGGAGGGCGGGTAAAGGAGCACCCATGACTTTCTCGAAGAATAAACACTAATAATTTAAAACAAAAAGAGAAATGTGCAATATGTATACTAAAATTCTTATAAATTCAATAAAGGCAGTGGCTGTGATAATAAATATGGATCATACTGTTTAAGCAGTTAAAATTATTATTGCACACAGTAACTTGCACAGATGAACCATTAAGAGAGGAATTAAAGAGTTTGATGGCAACATGTAGGAATGGCCTGTGGCTCTCTGTAGTGCATCTCAGTAGGATGAGTCTTGCACTTAATGTCCTCCTGCATCTCATGATGGTGTCGTAGAGTGGGTGGGAGCCATTGTCCATAATGGCTGGCAGCTTAGGCGGCATCCTCCTCTCTGACACTGCGTATCAGGGAAACAAAGAGTACGGAGCATCCAGGCGGCTTTAGTTCACATTAAGTCCACATTATTACTTAAAGGTTTCTCCTTCGCTGATGTTTAGAGACGTCAATAAAAGGCTACAAAAGTCAAAGATAAATTATTGCAAACTGGACGCTGAGGCACTTCATGGAGGCGATGTGCACACCAGATCCGAACCCAAGACACGACCCAAGACACGACTTTTATCATAATATTTTATACTATTATTACACAAATTATATTGTGCTCTTCATCAAGAACCAGAATCTTTTGTAGTCGCTCGACCTTTGACCTTGTGGTGGGAGAATCGAATATGCGTCCATCCTCCAGCAGAGTGACTACAGGAAGTTTAAAATAGATCTGTATGACATCCACAGAATGGAAAAGCTCCCATATGCTAACAGCCTATTGATTTTCTGATCCTGTCATGAGTGATACTGCTGTACTCTTCTCAATTAGATGCAAGCAGACCCCCTCTAGGCTCACTCAGCCCCCCCCTAGGGACCCACACTGGGCTTGAGAATCATCCTGAGACGATGTGCAGGAATTGTATACAGCCGTCATGTCATCATGTATGTTCAGAATCTTAAGCAAATGTTTTCAGCACCTTGTAGATTGAAGGCAGTTTAAACTTCATTAAAGTGTATTTAATATGCTGAGCATCACTGGGGCTGAAAGGTTCTGTGAAATCCACAAATGTGTCATTTCCGTTCATGGATAAATCATTTATATTCATTATTTACACGTTCTCATTTGAAGTCTTTTAGTTGAACACCAGACTCCATACCCACCGGCTTGGTTTAGACACTTATAAATGATTTATTTATGATAAATAAAAACGCCATAAGGAAGCTAAAATACACATTTCTTTATCCTGCACCGGCCTCGAGGTCCCCATGTTTTATTAAAAAGAGAATTCATTTTGTTCTGCCGTGTCTTCCACTGCTCCGGAGCTTCTACAGAGCCGCTCAGGAGCTTCTACAGAGCCGCCGCCGGTCTACCTGATATCAGCAGTCTAAACCGAGAACCGAGGCTTAATGTTCCTTCCTCCGAATTCTCTTGAATCCAGTGGATTAAGGGGGATTTAATGGATGACAGAAGCTCAGTAAGTGTGTGTTAATAAGCAGAACTCAATTCAGGGGTCGGCAGGACCACAGTGTGGGTCATTTAAGAGAACGAGAAAGAAAGAAAGTGCTAGCACTAATGAGAAATAAAGAGAGAACGAGACAGAAACCAAAAAGAAACACGAGGGAGTGAGGGAGAACAGTTTCAACCTGACTGACACCCTTCAGCTTCCACAGTCAGAGAATGTATAAAACACAAAAATTAAAATGATTAAATTATAATAGTAATGAATTTGTGGATGTATTTAATGGATTTGTTGGTGTATTTAATACATTTGTTGTATTTAAGGGATTTGTTGGTGTATGTGTTGGATTAATTGATGTATTTAATGGGTTTGTTGATGTATTTAAAGGTTTGTTGGTGTATCTAATGAATTTGTTGATGTATGTAATGGGTTTGTTGATGTATTTAATGGGTTTGTTGGTGTATTTGGGATTTATAGGTTTATTAGTTTGATTTACAGCATTATTATATTTCCTGAATTTCAGGGGAACATTTTAGATGAATTTTGTGTTTGTGGATTTGTTGGGATATTTCTTTGATTTATTTGTGGGTTTGTATTATTATTATTATTATTATTATTATTATTATTATTATTATTATTATCATTATCATTATCGTTATTATTATTATTATTATTATTTCTGTGCTGATGTTGAGGAAGGTTCAGGT
>JAYDZG010000039.1:1434900-1447275 GCA_034509265.1 Microcambeva bendego
CACTGCATGCGAGCATCTGATAAGCAGTGAAATGAAGAAGATGAATAGATCTGTAAATATAAAATATTAAAGCTGTAATTCATCACATTCATGAGTCACAGAAACACCAGCACATTCATTTGATTAATAATGAGTAAGTTTCATACTTTTCCTTTTTGGTAAATCGATGCTCCTCTATCCCCTGAGAACCCAGAGAACGAACCGAGTCTGTCAAATCAAACCCCGTCAAACCCCGTCACTCGCACAAACGGCGACGTGCGCCACCTAGTGGACGATAACTGAACTACTGGTGCGCTTCTCACAGGGATTTTAAACAACCAGCGCAGGTTCAGTCGCTGTTTCACTGTATTTGGCAACCATGACCGAGTGGTGAAGCTTTCTCTGTCACCAGAGGGGTAACTGCTTTAATCCTCAGTTTGCTTTGTTTAGTTTGTTGTCTTGGACAGAAGTGCTCGCTAATCGTTTTATAACCTGGAATAATTTAGAGATGTAAACAGAGATGTGCGCCGCCTAGTGGACGATTAATGAACTACTGGTCTCGGTTCACTTCTCATAGGAATTTTAGACTGAGTACAAATTTGGCTCTCCAGAGTTAAATCGAGGACCCTCTGTGTTCCTTTAAAACCTCTTTAGTAATCTAAGTACATATTTTAAATAATTTGACTCTATTTTGGGGGGCTAAGACTTCGTACTGAGGGCTGTGTTGTGTTTCTTTCTTCTCCTGATCTTCCATCTGTCCTCGTCTCCACCCAGGCTGTGCAAGTCCACTTGGGGTCACTGTTCCATCTACAACAGGATCCTCCCTCATGGATTCTCCTACAGAAGACTCTACATGCAGCTGGATGAAGGAAGCCTGACGTTCAACGCTGACCCTCAGGAGGTGAACAGAGCGCTCTCACGCTAGTGTCCCGCATTAGCATAGCTGTGTGCGTTTAATTAAAGGGCTCGTGTGTGTGTGTGTGTGTGTGTGTGTGTGTTTCTGCAGGGTATCACATACCTCATGTCCAAAGCGATTCTCATGGACCACCCAAAAGAAATCGCCAAGTTTATATTCTACACTAGAATGCTCAATTGGAAGATGCTGCGCGTTTACCTCGACGAACGGTTTGTACCACGAGTCTCGGCTCCGTGAGGAGGAAACGGAGGATATGAAATCTTTTCTTAAGTCTTTTAAATACCCGGAACTAGTGAAGACATTTTCAACCAAGAACACACAAGAAAAAATCCTGAAATTCATAGCAAGAACACCAAGTGGCCAAAATAGTGGAAACACGTTGACTTTGATCACTAGTCGATGCTCGGCTCCCATGAAAGTCTCCTTATTTACTCTGTTTACTCGTGATCTGAATTTATTTTCTGTGGTTACAAACTTTCCCGTGATTTAACGTGACAGATTTTAGTTAATCGACAGTGATCGTTATTTTACACACAGAATCATTTATATATTTGTTTTTAAGCTCGCTACACCTCTTAGTAGTGTAACTGAGCCTTGAAATGACGTCTAACGAGATATTTTAGTTCATATTATACTGATGATATTAATCGTCATGAAGTTCAAAATCCAATTTGTTTACTAATACATTTAATGACAAAAATACATTTTCATCATTTATCAGACGCCTTTATCCAAAGCGACTTATAGTACAGTTAGAGTCTGAGCAATGAGGGTTAAGGGCCTCGTTCAAGGGCAGCAACCTGGCATGTAGGTTTGAACCAGCGACCTTCGGATTACTAGTCCTGTACCCTAGCCAGTAAGCTATGGCTGACTTTCATGTGCAATAAGTCAAGTTTCAGTGTCTAACGTAAAAGCTTTGATAACAAATATTTTAAAAAGTCTCGGTGTTTCCACAATTTTGACCACCAGTGTGTGTATAGTGTCGAGCCGGGGGATATTAAATCAATAAAGTGAGACTTCATTCTTTCGGTTGTAGCCGGGATGTGCTGGACGAGCTGGTCAAGCTGCACAACTTCAGTAACCAGTTCCTCCCTAACGCGCTGAGGGACTTCTTCAGGCACATCCACGCCCCCGAGGAGCGCGGCGAGTACCTGGAGACCCTCATCACCAAGTTCTCCCATCGGTTCTGTTCCTGTAACCCCACGCTGGTGCGGGACGTGGGGCTCACCCCCGGTAAGTCCTCACAGCCAGAAGGTCCTGGGTTCGATCCCCAGGTGTGGCGGTCCGGGTCCTTTCTGTGTGGAGTTTGCATGTTCTCCACGTGTCTGGGGGTTTCCTCCGGGTGCTCCGGTTTCCTCCCACAGTCCAAAAAACATGTCAGCGAGGTGAATTTGAGAGGCTGTATCGTCTTGTAAGTACGTCATAACCAAGTTGCACAAAGCGGAGCCAGTCCCAAGCCCGGATAAATAGGGAGGGTTGCGTCAGGAAGGGCATCCGACGTTCCGATCCGCTGTGGCGCCCCCTAACGGGAGCAGCCGAGAGAATTCTGGATTAGACGAGTAAGGTAGCAATTTTGGAAAACCTTGATCTTAGGGATGTAACGATACACTCGGCCCACGATGCGATACGATTTTTTACAGATTAGTTATTTAGTTTATTTTAGTTTAGTTTTTTGAACATGAAATTGACAAATTATTTGTTATTAACGTTTTTTTTAAACTATTTAGTGTCAGGAAAAAAATAAGCAAAAGAAAGCAAAGTGAATATCGATTCATCTTACATAAATCATCAATTCCAAAGAATCATCCAAGTGAATCGATTCTTTCTGAATCGTTACGTCCTTACTTGATTTAAATACTCCCAAACCACAGACGCCATCGTTTCTTTTTTTAATCGGATCTTTAATCCTTTAAATGGATTAAACACGTCTGGTTTGGTCACTGTTCAGCATCTGGTCGTGTCTTTAAATGCCCACTCTTCACCACGACTGGTTTTTTGGGGCCACATCTGTAACGGCAGCGGTGAAAACGAGCACTCTGGGATGGGTGGCGGTTTAGAAAACACACGCTGCTCTCCAAAGCCATGTTAAACCTGCTGGATTAGAGCGGAGCGGAGCAGGGCAGCGCTCCAATCCAGCGCTGTGTGTGTGTGTGTGTGTGTGTGTGTGTGTGTGTGTCGAGAGGTAGGTTTATGTGAATCACGATTATGAACTGAAATCAGTGTTGGTTCATTATTTTTCATTAACAATATGAGATTTTTACAGCACATGATCAAAAGTCTTTCCATGAGCAAGTAGTTTTAAAACAAATTGACCTCTGTGGGATCTTTTTAATTAAAACATTAGCCACTAGGGGTGTAACGATTCCCACAGAATCGTTAAGGAACGATTCATGTAGGGCGCGATTCGCATCGTTTGGTTTAATATGAATCTATATTCACGTTTAAACAGCAGGGGGTGCTGGTGCTTTATGTTTTTAGCTTGGCTTTACCTTCCTCACAGTATTTTACTTTATGTAGAAATCATCCGAACTTGTCTTCAGTTTGAGCATCATTACTCGTGAGTGTATCGTCACATCCCTGGCAGCCACGGGGAAAAAAAGACCTCAGTTAATGATTAGCATTTTAAGCGGTGGCTTGTTTAGCACTGTGACTCGGTGGTCAGCAGTGTTCTGGGTTCGATCCACAGACGAGGGGAAATTGTGCATGTTCTCCCTCTGTCTGTGTGGGTTTCCTCCGGGAGCTCCGGTTTTTCATACTTTATTATTTTTTTTTTTTACATCTTTAGCATTTATCAGACGCCTTTATCCAAATCGACTTACATTAGTTATATTATTAAGTCTGAGAAATGAGGGTTAAGGGCCTTGATCAAGGGCCTAACAGCAGCAACTTAGCAGTAGTGAGATTTGATCCGGCATCCTTTGGATTACTAGAACAGCACCTTAACCTACTAGACTACAGCTAACCCCCCTTTACATATATATTTATAGTAATATATGGTAATCTTTTTTGAAGGAAACATTTATTTACTTAAGTAATTCATTAACAAATGAAAACACTGAATTCTGGGAAATCCTTTTTCCAATAAGGCTGCATCCAAAGCTCACTCGTTCTACACTGAATAAAGGGTCACGTTTAAATTTGAAGGAGACTTAGTAAGGAGGATTTTGAGGCGTCTAGGTTTCCAAACCTTATAAGGAATAGATTTATCTGCTCATCTGTCCTGGGGATCGATAAAGTCTTATCTTAAAAGATGACACATAAATGCTGCTTAAAGAACTGTTGTGTGTACTGTGTCTTTTCCAGACGCCGTGTACGTGCTGTGCTACTCGCTCATCCTGCTCTCCATCGACCTGAGCAGCCCGCACGTCAAGAACAAAATGTCCAAGCGCGAGTTCATCCGCAACACGCGCCGCGCCGCCCAGAACATCAGCGAGGACTTTGTGGGTCACCTGTACGATAACATCTACCTGATCGGGCACGTGGCTGCCTAGCGCACACACACACACGGGCTAATAAAACGCTCGGCCCTGGCACTCATACAGGCTGCGGTTCATTCTGAAGCATGACGACGCCCGGACCCTCAGATTAAACCTCACTCTTGGATTCAAGTGTGAGATGGGGATCAGAGACATCCAACGTCACATTCATTAGTAAACTCTTCTGGTCCTCAGACCCTACCTGGGTCCGTTTTTTTAATGCCGGATGCCCTTCTTGACGCAGCCCTCCTTCTTATCCTGTTCGGCTATCATGAACCCTGGATCTCAGGGCTAGTGGTGCAGCATTTCTGCTTTTTTGGATTTTGAGACGTCTAGTTTGACGTCTGGATTTAAAACCCTTTGATGAATTTGGCGCCCCCTGTCTATTGAACTCCTGCCCTGTGGCTGATGTTTTATCTAGGTTCTGACACTTTTATCAGCCGTTTTATTATTATTATTGTTATTCCTGCCCACAGCCTAACCCCAGGCCGACCCCCCTCCTCATTATAGATGCGACGGCTTGAGAACGAACCGCAGTCGGACGGAGTGGAGTTGGCCTAGAACTGAGCTAGAACCGCGTTCATTAAAGCACGTAGCGATGTGAGGGACGCCAGGCGCCGACGTCACGTAGGCCGAGCAGCACTCGGAGCTTCAAGCAAAGAGCAACGTAGCCGCCCAAGCTAAACGCAGCCGCGCCGTTACGAGTTACGACTCGACTAGCCACGCTCAGTTTCATCTCCGAGCTCGGAACCCTCGAGTCTGCTCGGGGTTATTAGCTTTTTTAGGGTCGGAGATTATTTCCCCAGTCAGCGTCTGCTCTCGGTGTTTCTGAACGTTAAGTAGCATTAGCAGAACCCAGATCTTTCCAGATGGAGACGTAGGCGCTCGGTTCGACTTTCCTATCGTAAAAAAGAAAGACTTTATTGGAAGGATATCTACGGTGGGTCTTAATAACACATTCATAAGCCTTAAGAGCACTGGGAACAGTGCTGGAGTGGGTCAAGATGGGATCAAATGCTTCTGTAGAGGATTTCTACAGACCTAAAGGGAAGGAAAATCTCATGCTAATGATGAGTAGAAATCACGAAGAGCATTCAAGCTCTTAATAGCATCGCTTACATGTGTTTGTATTTATCCAGCCCTAACATGCAGTGTGCTCCATGATGCCCTTAAAACAACATCTTTCATCTTTTTTGCTCAATGATCCTTTTCTAGAGGCCAGAAATTGTTACCCAAACCTCATCAGCATATCTACGTAACCCCACATAACCCCACATCACTCGCAGCTTTAATATGCAGTGAACCATGCTTTTTTTGAGGGAATCATAGTCATAAGATTGAACAGACTGATTCAGCCGCTGCTTTGCGTTCAGACAATCGGGTTCAATTCTCCAGGCAGAAAAGACTCGATGTAGCCGAATTAACCCCAAACCAACCTTCTAGACAGACCAGAAAAGAAATAAGTTCACTCGTACTATCAGTTCAGGTGAATTTTACATATCTGACGTTATGAGACTGAGAGGTGGTCCACTGTAAATCACAACACTTCTTTTTCCAGTCCTGTAAGTGGGATTGATTGCCAGAACTAAGCGTCTGTATCTCAGGTGACCCCATGTGTGGTTCCAGTAATACAAAGGCCCACGGCCTTAAGCTCAAGTGGTGATCAGTTTGACGTTATTTACACTGTTATCTTCTCATCCTGATCCATCCAACATCAAACGCCAGCTATTCAGCTCTATGGAGCATTAAGACGATGTTCTGTAAAACACCATGGATAAATAATTCCAGACTCTCGTCCAGCATCTATATTTTCCTTATGCAGGCTTATGATTGTGTTATTCGAGGCCCAGCTGTTCGCTCCTTTCGTGGTTAAACTGAAGTACCTCTGGGGGAACGTTTTTGGGGTCTGAAGGGTAGCAGGAAGTGAGCGAATGTACGAGGAACAAGCAGACGTGAATAAGTAATGCAGAAAACGGCCCGTCAGTCTCACGCACCCGATCATAAGAATGTAAATGAGGAAATAATTGAATTATTGGATGAGTGTAAAAGTGAAGGAGCAAACATGCAGCACTTAGGGAAGATAAATAAACGAACAGATGTGTTCTGGAGCTGTGAGGCTAATGTGACTAATAAGTAATGGAAGTCAGTCCCTTCATCTTTTTTTTAAGGATTTCATTCATTGGTGGGGTAGCGACTACTGACTATTTTATTATTTTTAAAAACAATATTCCAATAAATCCAATCTTATAATATATGTATGCTTTTAACAGAATCGAAAAGCAAAGAATGGCATGTTTCATTTTAGAATCGGCACCAGGAGTATTATGATTTTATTTAAACCGTGCTTATTATTTTCAGGAACAACATTGTTGCTGACTTTAAATTACATCTGAATTGTTAGATGTCTGAATTATTAGATTACTAGATTATTAGATGTCCTGTAAACATTATTGATTACATAGACAACAGGACAATATTGATGTCCTCAGTCCCTAAACCAAAGTTCATAAAGATGATGGTACATGCATATCTTAAGATGCCCTTGTTCCAGTTTTTGGGGATGTAGTCTACTAATTTAGAATATATAGTAATATAAAATAAAAAGTTGAACTCTTACAGTGCTTAGGGAGGTCAGTACGTTACGGATCAAATCCCCATCATACTTTCGGCCCCACTGTATACAGATCGTTAAGTCGAAGGATGGGTCTCCGATACACCGCAATGTATTGGCTCTAATTTATTAGAAGTACAATGGGAGGAATTGTTATACAATTATACTATGAACAACAGCAGCCAATCACGTCTGCCATGTTTTTATTTGTGTTGGAATGAAGGGCAGCAGGAATGTGAACACTCGAATTCTCTTTGCTTTATCAACGTCTATGTTTGCTTAAATTATGATCATTTGCAGCAATAGGAACAATTCAACAAAAAGATTGGAAAACCTTGTTTGAGGTGCCCAGATTAATGTTTCATTACTTTTTTATTTGGTCTCAGTCATAAAAACTGGGGGTTTTAAATGCAGCTGCTTTCTTCGTCTCATAAGCGATTTGCTTTGATCGGAGCCTGGCTGGATTGTTTACATTCCTCCCGTCAGCAGGAGCCCTTCTCTTAACCACAGTATTTACTGCTCACAAATGAAAGCATGGCTGACTACATTGCTAAATGACCAGCAACTCATGCTGTAATGGTTACTCTGGGAAAACATAGTTCTATCATAGTTGGTTAGCATTTAAATAGAACAGAGATGGTGACTTTTTTAGTTTCCTATAAATGGGATTTAGATATGACTAAGCCATTTAAATCGAGTGTAAGGTTATTTTGGATGTGTAGGGTGAGATGGACTTCCATTGCTTGCTAGGAAAATTAACCTCACTTGAAGCAAAATCTGTACACCTGGGATAAGGACTGTATTGTTGCTTATTCTGTTTTTTTATCGAAGGCCGGGTGTGAGCATGTAGCATTTTAATGAGGACTCTAATGACTTGCTGTGCTGCCTGTATGACTTGACATTTCTGATCTCTTCTGATCCGATGTCTCGACACTTCTGCTCGTGCTGTAGGAACATAATCAGACTCTTCCATTCTTATCATCGAGTAAGCACTTTAACGTGGGATCTTTCTGTAATAATTATTAGTTTTTTTTCTGGTCTGTAGTTCATGGAAATCTGAAGGACTTTTGTGTATCTAGTGCCCAGGAGGGATCAACAGTAGTGCCAATAGCAACGCTACTGCTAACGCTAACGTGTGTAATGTAGACTGACATAAGCTTTGCAAGTTATACTGCATTCTACAGTCGAAATGGATAGGAATAATATAAATTGTTTTATTTGCACATCATGTACATATTTAAGTATAGAGGTTTATATTCATATAATTTTATTTTTTAATATTTGGCTAAATGTCGATGGTTTTCCGTACTTTATAGAATGAATTCTCTTTTTGCACTTGGGAATTTTTTTGGACTGGACACAGGCAGCCATGAATCGTTGCACCACTGTGGTCCACCGTTTGGGGCGTTTTGGGTTGTCATAATGTTCTAAATCTGAGAATTTCATGCTAGTAATTGACAATATTGCAGACAAAACAGAATCTAATGTTAGCAGAGAGCATTTACGATCTCCAATTAGTCCCCCGCTGTCCTGAGAAAAAGCTCATTGATCAGCATGTAGCCACAGCTTTGGCTTCATCATTAATTCTTGTATAATTGCTAAGATTGTTTTATAGTTTCTTGAGCGCTTGTGGCTCAGATAAATAGAAAAGTTACACCAGGAATTCTGTATTCTTAAAAAACTACTAAATCAGAAATTTTAACAAATGATCTGCTATGGCCGTTCTAAATGTCACTAACAGATCAGTTTACTCCTGACAGCAGAGTTAACTAAAACCCTTATAGTTTTATTACATTTGAAAACTAGCAGAAAAATGTTGGAATATTTTGAATGGCAACACTGGACTAAAATATTCTAGATTGTATAAAAATAAAGACACTAAGGTTTTGTGTGTTTGGTCCTTTATTTTTTTTACTGCAATACACATACAATCTAGATTTTAATATCTGGTAAGTGGGGAATCCTTAAATTCATAGGGTAGAAGGGGGGTAAATGTTTAAAGAGCAACAAATACTACAGTCAGTGATTGTATACCCATGAAGTTAATGTATTAAAATTATGGATGATTGCACAGGCCAGATTGGTGCTCCTAAAAGAATGATTGCTGTGTGTCTAGACGTGAAAAAGGTGGTGTAGTGGTCTCTTGTGTTATCACACAGCCCCTGAGATCTGGGTTCGAATGTCAGTGTGGCTAATTAGCCGGCTGGACTGATTAGCATGTAATGATTGGCTACTTTTAGCTAACCGCGACTAGCTATTAAAATGCTATTAAAATAAAAACAATTTTATTGATCACTCATCATCTTTATTGATTTTTAAAACAGAATCACGTTGAACAGGACAGTAAGATGAACATAAACACCGTTAGCAAAAGTCAGTGCATTCCTAAGCTAACTTAAAAGTGCTAATCCGAACGTTACTGGGGCATGATGCAAAATAAAGCTTACTCCTAAACTTTGCTATAAAATAAATAAAATAAATCGTCCTATCTTTACCATTATTGTTTTATTTAGGGTATCTGAGCGAACAATGAATGTGTGGAGCCGTGGTGTGTTGAATTAAACATGAGTGCATTTAATGCAGAAAACAAATTCTTGATCCATGAGAACAACTTTACCAGTTGTGATCTTTATAGCTTTTAATAAACTTAATAAGGCTGGAGATGAATTAAATGGTGTTTATTCTCTGACTGACTGCAGCAGCTCGGTAGGATTTGAGCATCAATGGTTTGTAAATGAATGGAGGTTTTACTCAGGGCTGTTTTTTTAAACAGCTCATCCTTTATTATACATGTTTTACATACATTATTTTAAATAGAAAAATGAATGCAAGCAATTGAACACACGACATAATCAAACAGCAATAATGTGCAAAGCTATTAAATTGCACTGAAAATCTTTCCAACAGTGCACGATAACTGAATCCCTGTAGTTCTTGCTTCCACACAAAAATGGAGCATCGTTTATTCATGCAGATGTGTCATATGCTGCATCTTTATATTATGCAATTAAATATAGAAAATAAGAAAATGTAGCTATATGATTAAAATCGATGTAAACTCAAATTACAGGCTTTCATCCAAATTAACTTACTAGGTATACGTGGGCTTCAGTTTCTGTGTACCTACCTGTGTACCATTCATCATTCAAAAGGGTTCACAACAGCACCCTCACTGACCCTCCAGCTCTGTAATAAGATTTCAGGAACACTGTAAAGAACAGATTATCGGATTATCAGATTATTTCCCATAATACAAATCTTGGTTTTAGTGTATCAGGTGCAGCAGTGTTGTTGGGATTTTAAAATCCAGTTTAAACTGTCAGCAATGCTTTTAGGTTTATGTGAATATAAACTAGCCAAAGTCCCTCATGCTGTCATTAAAGCTGTGACATTGTGAGCTGGGTGAATTATTGAAGGTTTAAATTCAGTTATTGCATTTATATGTTTTTGTATTAAGATGTAAATTATCGTATAATTGCGTGAAGATTTTTATTATGAGGGAAATAATCTGATAATCCGATAATCTGTACTTTACAGTGTTCATGAAATGTAGTTTGTTTTAAAAGTAATTTCAGTGATAAAAGTTAAATAAACTATTAATACTATTAAATTTAAACGTGACATGTTTTATTATTCTTTCGTTTTTGTCTGATTTATTCAATCAATGTCTGCATAATTAAACACTGTAATGTATTGAAATGCAGGTTTGGTGGAGGTTAACTTGAATATATTCGTGTCTCTGTATATTATTTAAATAAATGAGATAAATACGCATAAACACTCGCGGTGATTGAATGAATTCTCAAACTGGGGTTCGAATAATGTTGGTTAACTTCTGTAAAACGCTTCTTACCCAGATCTGCACATTTCTCCAAACACGATGATAGAATTCAGCATTAATTTATGAGAATTGGACGATCTGAGCTCTGAAGGATCAGACCCCGGTATAACAGGATTTAATCTGCGATCGTTCGTGTGATCGGACTTACGACCACGACGCTAAACAGACGCGACCAGTCTTAGCATAAACGAAAGTTTCTGTGAAAGTTTTTGGTTTCATCGGGCTGAGAAGCTCAGAAGCAAAAGGGCGCATTTAATGACTTTTAGGTCAAATGTAATTATGTTTAGATAAAAGAAATCTAAATAGTGTAGAGCAGCTCATCATTTAGACTCTTTATTCCTCATCTTTCTTTATTTCTCTCTCTTTCCTTTTTTTCTTTTTGTGTTTGTGCAGTTTACAATAATGTTCCGCAAAATTTACAACATTTTAATTGAGACATTGTAAATGTTAGAAACTGAGATTTAAAACACAAGTTCAAGAAAATCTGATAAAATGAAGAAACGAAGAAAATATAAAGAATTATAATGGTACTGAATTATAATAGTACTGACTTTTAATAGTACTGAATTATAATAATACTGAATTTAAATAATACTGAATTATAATAATACTGAATTATAATAGTACTGAATTATAATAGTACTGAATTATAATAGCACAGAATTGTAATAGTACTGACTTTTAATAGTACTGAATTATAATAATACTGAATTATAATAATACTGAATTATAATAATACTGAATTATAATAGTACTGAATTATAATAGCACTGAATTATAATAATACTGAATTATAATAGTACTGAATTATAATAGCACTGAATTTTAATAGTAATGAATTATAATAATACTGAATTATAATAGTATTGAATTATAATAGTACTGAATTATAATAGTAATGAATTATAATAATACTGAATTATAATAGTATTGAATTATAATAGTACTGAATTATAATAGTACTGAATTATAGTAGCACTGAATTATAATAGTACTGAATTATAATAGCACTGAATTATAATAGTACTGAATTATAATAATACTGAATTATAATAATACTGTATTATAGTAGCACACTAATGTTATTTTGTTATATGATTAATTTTACCTATATTTATCTGAAGATCATTTGTAATGGTGGGTCAAATTAAACTTAATTTAATCAAATCCATCGACCAAAAAAACTCTAAACGAAACTCTACTAACCTGCAGGATTTAACTATGAGAGCAGAGGATTTTTTATTACTGGGGGATTTGTGAATGTGCTGGTAGTTTCGTGTTTATCAGAGACTTGTGGGTAAAAGCTGTTTATGTGAGGTGACGTTTGCATTAATAGTGAAGTTTGGCCTGTAATTTGGCATGATTGATGAAGTCCTTGTGTGCTGCACAACTGCAGTTCGTCAAAACAAATGCTGACACACAGACAGAGAAAGAAAAGTGAGGAAGGTGAAAAAGGCTCAAGACAAAGCACAGCAAGTTATTATTATTATTATTATTATTATTATTATTATTATTATTATTATTAGTAGTAGTAGTAGTAGTAGTAGTAGTA
>JAYDZG010000039.1:1877691-1894138 GCA_034509265.1 Microcambeva bendego
GAAGCACTGTCGCCTTTCTGTGTGGAGTTTGCATGTTCTCCCCGTGTCCGTGTGGGTTTAAAATAATACAAAAACACAAGTCCAAGGACAAAGACCTCAAGAAACAGACTGGGGAAATAATCTTTTTTTTAGAATTATAAGGAATCATTTTATTTAAACCGAGATGCTGTTTGATTTGTAGTTAAAGTCATCTGTGGCGTGCAAGAACTTGCAATGTAGGAAGTTCGATGATTGAACTCGATTTGTCTTGGTTTATCTCTTTTACAATATCTATAAAGTATTTTTAATATATAAAGCTGAAAAGGAGCAGAACATTAACTTTTATTCATTTAATACATTTTATCCATGAGCACAGCAGCCTATCAAGAGTGGTTGTAGATCAATAGTGACAGGAAGGACGTTTCTGTGTAGGCCAGAAACGATAATCTATGGATATTTATGAAGGGGGTTCCCACAAGATACTGCCTGAGACAGGACACATTAAAGCCTTAAGGATGATCTATGTACACACACACAATCTATTCTCACGGATATTTCCGCACACACCAGAGGCATCCTCAAGGATCACGCTCTGCCTTTTTAGCATTTAGCCTTTAGACAAAACACTTTAAAATTGAATGCATCTGAGTGGAAATCACTGAGGCGTTAATGAAGTCCAGACTTGTTTAGCACTCTTACCCGAGGGTTCAGCATTCCTGGTGATTCCTGGTTATCTCTGTATAGACGCATATTTTTTAATTCATACAACAAAAACTCCTGTTTTGAAGCCTTCACCAAAAAAAGAGAATTTCAAATAATTATTTTAGGGATAATATAAAGGAATTTTAATAATAGAGGAATCTAAATCGCTCTGAGGGAATTAAGGTCACCAAAGCCCAGCAATTTCTTTGCAAAGATAAAATACAAAGAGGATTTCATAGATTAGCTAAACGGTGCGACAAGGAGCAGGCGACTTTTATTTATTTCTATCAGAGCCAGAAACAACAATTAAAAAGTAGAGAGCAAAGGAGCAAATTGCCACAGACTGTAATCAGATTATCTGTGATTAAGGTCAGCTTGAGGAACAATGAAAGCATTTTGAGTTCTTTAGATAAACTATTTTATTATTATTTATTTACATTTTCAGCATTTAGCAGACGCCTTTAGCCAAAGCGACTTACATTTATGACTGAACACAATTTTGAGCAGGTTAAGGGCCTTGCCCAGGGGCCCAACAGTGGCGACTTATCAGTGCTGAGGCTTGAACCAGCGACCTAAGGATTACCAGCTCAGTACCTGAACCACTAAGCCATCACGGCCCTTTATTTCATAACTTTAATGATAATTGAGTTGTATTTTACTCTGAATGAAAACTTTGCTTAACAATAATAATGATTCGATGTTTTCTTTACTTTATTTACCGTCTGGTGATTAATAAAGGAATCTTACTCTGTTTTGTTAATGAGTGTTTTAATATATGTAAGTTTGGTATGGATGTAAATCATGATTCTGTGTAGCTAGGAATGTTGAACCCTCAAGTAACAGCGCTAAACAAGTCTGGACTTTATTAATGTGTCAGACATTTTTTAGAAGCATCTGTACAAATTCTGCCTGCACGACTGGCCGTCCTGCACTTCTTCTCCCAGAAAAATATATTTTATCATATTAACAACTAATGTTAGGGTCAATTACTTCATTTCTAACTGTAGGTATGTACTTTTGTATGTGAGGCAATATTTAGAACTGCTTTAGCCACATTGGGTGTAAGCTGCGTCCGTTGGTAGTAGTAGTCGTTTACATTTATATTTTTTGCCATTTAGCAGATCCTCTATGAGAAAGCAATGTACAGCAATGTGATCTTTCTCAAGGGCCCAACCCGGCAGTGGTGGGGCTTGAACCAGCAACATTTCGATTACTAGTACTAGCAGGCTTGTGTAGTTCTGTTCTCTTTCTCCATTGTGAGCGGCATAGGTTGTCACCGTAAATATTTATATATTGTTTAGCCAGAGTATCAATTTACTTTGGTTAAAGCGTCTTGCATGTGGCATGAATTTCTATCATCATACACTCTTAATATGGATTGTACAAAAAATGACTCCTGTACCCCCTTTTAATTTCTTTTAAGCATTTTGAAGGCAAATGTTCTGGGACTGCGTTGGAGCATGAATATGTCAGGCATCACTGAATAAACTGCACCGGCGTGTGCCAGTATGGAAAATGTTACAGCGCTCAGCTGAAGCTATTATCCAACCCTTGTGATTAAGCAAACCATAATAGTCTTATAACAGCTAGTCATTTAGGGTTTAGTGATGTCACCCGAATGTAAAGCAGACCGTAGAGTTCAAATAAGTTTTCTACTTTGTCTGCCAGAAGCAGTTTTGTATTGTGATCTATAAAAAGCAGAAAACGATGGCATTTTGAAGTAAACACAGGATAAGGGTTTACTTTTCAGCTTTACACCATTTGGCAGTAACGGTATGAAAAGTAGGAACATGTTTGCTCATGTTAGTCCTGCACTATCATGTGCTCATGCTGTGATGAACTCATGAGGATGTTCTAGGCCCAGGGCAATCATATTTTCCATTGTAATTATTAAACATTAGACTGAGAAGCGATTCCTCGTATTCTTTCAGATGCTCTTTAGGTGTCGCCACAGCACATCGGGATCTACATTATTGATTTGGGTGAACCAGGGATTCTGGATATACAGCAGGAAGTCAGACATAAGATTATTTTATTTACGTAGAATTTAGTTTGTAACTTTTCACCACACCTACACACACACTTCATTTTGAAGAGCATGAAAGAGTATCTGAACGCTTTTGTTTTACGCCGGATGTCCTTCCTTGCACAACCCTCCCTATTTATCTGGGCTTGGAATCGGCACTACATTGCTCTGGTTTATGCAAAGTCCACACAGAAAGGACCCAAACTACCCCACCGGGGGATCGATTCGAACCCACTGTGAGGCGACAGTGCTACCCACCATTGCACCCACAATAAAAAATCTAGTTTATTTGATTTTATTAAAATTTAATCGATTAAGGTTTTATTTGTGGTTGCTGTAGACATTGTCCTGACTGACCACTGCCATGTCCCTTGTTCTGGGAATACAGAAGTGAAGGCCCGGGTTCGATCCCAGGTGGAACAGTCTGGTTCTTTCCATGTCTGCGTGGGTTTACTCCGGGTGCTCCGGTTTCCTCCCACAGTCCAAAAAAAGGTCCAAGGTTAATTGAAGATTAATTGTCCATGAGTGTTTGATATAAACTTGTAAACTCATGAATCTTGTGTAATAAATATCTACATTTAAATCTGCCTTCATCCAAAGTGACTGACAGTATCGTTGAGAGTCTGAGCAATGAGGGTTAAGGGCCTTGCTCAAGGGCCCAACAGCCAACTGAACCTAGTCCAGTACCTTAACCACTGGGCTACAGCTTCCTTAGGTGTTCTTGTCTACGTGTTCCTGTCATGAGTGTAAAACATGACGTTAAAACCCTAATAAACAAACTAAAATGAGCTAGTTCGAGTCCCCACGGAAGTGATTTAAAACCAAACACGCGTGGGTGAGCGTGCCTTCTATTTTACACGCAGAGTATTTACGACAGCAGTGATGCTTGACGACCCGGGAGCCACTTTACGGCAGACATGGCGACCTTCATGTGTGTTTAGAGAACACATGTTCGCTTTATGTAATAAAAGGATTTAAATCGTGTTTATGTGCTGAATTATTATTAAGTGTTTCCTGCGTTAGTGATTGTGTAGATCGCGATGGCGGTGCAGAATGGATATGCGGTTCAGGAGAAAGTCGCTCGCTTGTTGAGCAGGCAGTTTGGGAGACCAGTTATCAAACCCAACAAAGCTCTGGTCCTCAAAGACGAGGTGGCAAATCGCAAACCCAAGAGAGGAGGTAAACACCTTTATATCACCTTTCATATAACGCACTCTACACCGAGCTGGGCCTTTAATTCGGTCATGTAAGCTTGTTTAATGGCTGGTGGCGACAAATTATATCATGACGACCTTTCAAGGGTAGCTCTGTAACCAGTGAGAAGGTCTTGGGTTCGATTCCCGGCCTGATGGACCGGTCCGGGTTCTTTCTGCGTGTCTCTGTGAGTTGGCATGTTCTCCCCCGTGTCTGCGTGGGTTTTCTCCGGGACTTCCGGTTTTTTCCCCCACGGTAGAGTAGCTCTTATCGGTCACAATATGCACGTATAAGGACTAAGAATTATTCACTGCTTTAGAAAGTTTTGTCATGAAAGTGTGAAAGTAAAAAGGCAAAGAAAAACGGTTTTATTAATTATATGGTAACGTAACACTAAATAGAATTGATACATTACAGTTAAAAACAATTACAGTTAAAAAACAATTACAGTTAAAAAAACAATTACAGTTAAAAAAACAATTACAGTTAAAAAAACAATTACAGTTAAATATATTGCGTTATAGGTAAACATTAAAGGTTATTAATAAGTAATGGTCCATGAATGCTGATAACAGATTGGTGTCACCACACTAGATGATTGTTATTTATATTTTATTTGTTTTAAACATATTCTAATGAAGGACACAATCATTATATAACACGGTGGCTGGTGGCCTGGTGGGTAGAAGCTGGGAATCCTGGATCTGCTCATCAGTATGTCAGTCAAAATATACACACATAATTATTTAACGCTTAGAAAGTTTTGTCATGAAACTGTGAATGTAAAAGGGCGTTAAAGAAAAAAAGGTTTTATTTAATGAAATGTTAACTTCTGTATTAAATACAGGATAAATCCTGTATTTTAACCCTAAGATATTGTTAGATAGTTTTTAAATGAATGAACGGTCGTCTATGAAGTTTAATCCTTTTTATGATTACCTGAACTGTTTGGTAGAGGTTTATTAAAACTTACTGTGTCCACTAGTCCACATTTCTACAGATTATCTATGTTTCCTGTTTACAGAGGCGTCCTGTGTGACCGAGATGGCGGTACTGATGGCGTGCTGGAAGCAGAACGACTTCAACACCGCCGTCTGCTCAAATGAAGTCTCGGTGTTCTACACATGCATCGAAAAAGCTCAGGTAGCCTCATGCTGGCAGGAAGTGCGTCCGGCGGGTCGGGTCAGCGGTGGAATGGGTTTGATTAAATGTTTTTCACCGGTCCTCATGAGGACGCGTAATTAGGAAGAACGGCTTGTTTAATTTGTTTCCTGCTTCGGGAGGAGTCATAACACTGATCCGTGAGTCTCGTCTGTCGCTCTTTGATTTTGGTTTTGCAGGGACTCTCGGTGCTATGCTAGGCTGTATAATATTTATTTAATATTTAATCAAAGTTGTGGATCACTGGGCAACATTAAAATTGAAATCTGTTTAGGGCAGAAAGCTTAATCCTCTGCTGGGCGTGTCCACACTCAGTATTATGTTCATCAAGAGATGTTAAGACTTGAGGGTTTAGCGGCCCAGGTTTGGTTTTTATTGGTGCTTGAACCCTCAATCTTCCAATTTATATTCCAATAACTTTAGTGCTAAGCTAAGCTCTGTAATGGAACATATTAAAATTCTGATACACTTTAATGAGCATTGTGGCTGTTTTTAAGTATTTTTATTGACAAGCACACCTGCCAGAAACCATAAAAGATATTCTAATGAAATAAGCTTTTCAATTTACAGTGCCATTAAAATGTAAAATGGACCCAAACTATAATATGATGTAATTACTAAGTCCAAATCAAGTAATATAATTTCATGACGCAATTAAATGTAAATTTCCTACACAAATGATCCTTTTTTCCTTGGTTTTGTCAAATATGTTGATGTTTAACATGGCAAACGAAGCAGTTCAAGCACAATTCCACATTTTAATTACCCACAAACTGGGTGTGATGGACCGTCGCCTCTCAGCAAGAAGGTCCTGGGTTTGTGTCCCAGGTGGATTGGTCAGAGTTCTCTTTGTATGAAAGGAATCCTACCTGTCCTGTCATGAATGTATAAAGCAAGCTTCAAGCCTCACCTTTAACCCTCAATACTCAGACTGTATCTGTAATGTAAGTCGCTTTGGGTCTGAAAAGGGCTGAAAATGTAAATCTAAAAAGAGAAAACATACCATTAAATATTAAAAAAAAAAAGAAATACGATACAAAACTCTCATGCATCTCTGTAAATGTAGTTTTGTTTTTTCTTGCTCTGTTCTAGGCTGAAGCGAGAGAACGAGTGAAGCAGCAGAGCTTCGTCCAGGGAGGGCGACTGGTGCCGAAACAGGCCACCAAACTATTGAAGCGCTACCCGAATTTGTGAGACACGGTGACCGCAATCACCAGACTGGACTGGAAATGAAGATCTTTACTCTGTGTCTGCGCCAGATTTATTTATTTCAATATCAGCATAACCCAGATGTGTCCGGTGCAGTTTTAATTCTTATATTAGTTATATGATCAGCTGGGAGTCGTCCTGATAAAGCAGTGCTGATCATCGTCTGTCATCTTAACATCCTGGACGCCATACTGCACTCTGTAATGGTTTATAATGTTATCGATGTTATAAAAATGCTCCTGGTTTTATTTTCCTAACAGGATTAATGTGTTGGGGTTTTATTTTTATCGTAGCCTCTGAATTACCCTCCATCTGCTCTCAGCCGACCCGATAATGTCTCATATTGTTCCATTCAGGTCTAACAGTCGTGCAACAGAGGAGGTTTGCAGGGCAGCAGTTAATGGCTCGTGTTACATACCGGGCCATCAAGGTATTAGCAGCAGCTCGAGAAGAGGTCGGCTTAATGTTGTTTGTGATTTTCATTCCACATTTGTGCTCTCTTAAGATAATGATGGTTAAAATTTAAATTCTAAATACAATCAGAAGACAAAATAAAAGATTGTGTGAGTTTACAGCTATACGGTGCCGCCCGGGTCCTCTCTGTGTGGATTTTACATGTTCTCCCTGTGTATGTGTTTCCTCGCACAGTCCAGAAACATGCGAGGCGCTGAATTGTCCTATACATAACCACTAGGACAACAATGCACAAACTAGTGCATTGTTGCCTGGGTAAATAGGGAGGGTTTTGTCAGAAAGGACAGCTGGTTTAAAAACTATGGCAAATCAATATTGTGTATCCTGACCACCTGAATACACATTTTAAATGCTTTTAAATACATTCATGTCATTACATGTGAGTGGTTTAATATTTCTGATGTAATTGACCTATTAAGATTTGATTCCGAACGTTAATGTCGTCTTAAACTCGTCTTTCTACTCGGTACCATGGCTGATAATCAGTGGCGATATCTTTAAGACCGCAAGGGAAGCTCAGCTTCTCCTAAAATGTTAAAAATTAAATGATTAAATATGCACAGTTAACATTTCATCGACAATAATGTGTTAGAACACGTTCATTCAGAATCAGCTCCTAATGACTACTTGCTTCAAAACTCACCGGTCGTGGGATGAATGTCAGGATTTTGTCCCAGCCTCGGATGCTGAGTGTCACTGGGGGTGAACGGAGCTGTGGGCGGGTCTGGACGCAGAGCATCTTCGAGATGATTGGAGGATCAGTCAAAAAGCTGAATCCCCTTTAAGATCTACACTATCACCTGATCACCAGGAGCTTCAGTCCCATCACGGATTTTGCAAGTGGAGTAGAAAGACGAACTGAGGTTCATTTCTTAGTATGTTCTTGGTGAAATGACTTCACTGATCAGTGTGTAAATAAAACACACTCAGTATTTCCTTGTTTCAGTTTAATATCATTTCAGCATTTCCTTGTTCGAGTTGAATAGCCATCATCATACTGCTGGCTGGATCAGAGAGAACAATGACGATGAGCTTCGCCTGTTTCTCTTCGCTGGAAATGTAGGAAATGATGAAACTACTGGAACACAGCCAGCGCCTCTATCATAACACCAATCTAACCTTTCCGAATAATGTGAGTAGACTTAAATAGGAAGGGTCTGATAGAGCGGTTAATTGTGCATCTTGTGAACTAATGGAACGATCCGCTTGAGAAACTGGAGTGATCAAAGACACCAAGAAAGTCCACCAGCTAATCTGAACTATAGTATAGGATGCCTTAACTGCTGTGCATACGTGTACATGCACACATTACAAATAAACATATAGATACAAAAAAAAGAAAGTTGATGTACAGTTCTTATTGGTATTCGACTTCCCAAACTTGTGTGGTGTGAACAGAGCAGCGATTTGACCATGCTGAAAGGCATCTTGTGTGTGTGTGTGTGTGTGTGTGTATGGTGATTGGTAAATAAGTATTTATTATAAAAAATATTTGAGAGTGCACCAGGATGTTTCTTCTGAATGGACCCTAATTGCCTGAATTGCTCATGATCAAACCAACAACAACAAAAATATCCTCTGTGGTCTACTTAAACTTGAGTATGATGTTCACTAAGGAAGCACTTCCGTAAATTGTTCTGGATTAAATGTCAAAAATGCTCTTGAGAACCTGGTGACCCATGTGTGGAGGGTTTTTTCCCTTAAAACTACATAAAATTTCTAAAATGTACATTTAGACCAGCTCAATACTTGGCTGCATGATTGCACGGTCTGATGAGAAGCAGCTCGGCCCCTCCCTGGATACTTAGTGCCTTTGATGTTTTTATGCTTTGAACCCAACCGGAATCACGTTTGGTGTTTTATTTTGTGCCGAAAATACAAATTTAAGCTTGATGAGCCTCGTCAGGAAGAAAATTTCACTAATGAGCGAATCGCACAGCGAAATGTTCAAGTGAATCTTGACTGAAATGGATTCGGCATGATGGGAAGCGCTGTTGCCTCGGGTCTGATAGAGGCACCGAAGAAGGTCATGGGTTCGAATCACACTGCTCTCCGCATGTCTGTGTGGGTCAGGATTGTAACCAAAGTGTGTAAAACATGTCGTTAAATTTTTAATAAGCATAGAGATATAAATTATGTAACTACAATCAGTTCCGTTCATTTTCTTCAACCCCTTATCCTAATTAGGGTCAGGGAGGGGTGCTGGAGCTGGAGGGGTGCTGAAGCTTCAATGGGCGCAAGGCACAAGGTAACACCCTGGTCTAATACACCTATCAGACATAACATATTGAACACTGGCAGGTTGTTAATGTTGATCTGTTGGTGGGTGGGATATATTACACAACAAGTAAACATTTATCCTCAAAATTGATGTTAGAAGCATGAAAAATGTGTATATATATATCCATAACTGCAGCTCTTGTTGGGTGTTTCCAGTCTGCAGGGGTCCAAGGTAAGAACAAAGGTTAACCGGTGACAGGGTCATGGGCGGCCAAGGCTCATTGATGCACGTGTGGTCAGATCCAATAGAGGATTTACTCTAGGTCAAACTGCTGAAGATAGAAAAGTGTGAGAATACACAGAGCAGCACAGTTATATGGGGACGGAAACATAATGTTGTCATTGATCGGTATTCATGTGTAATGAACCTGGTACTTGGACCCACAGGTCTCATTTAATGTCTTATGGAGTCCATGTGTGGGCAGCACCGAGCTTTTTAAACAGCGTGTTAGGTGGGTGGCTTATCCATGTACATATTTTTGCTAAATTAGGAGAAATGACAGTGTGAACTGAAGTATAAAATAATTGATCACAATGTGATGTCCTCAGTGGAGAAGTGCTTGTTTCTTTAAGGTTTACGGTTCACAATGATTCAACTGTTTGCTTGGTTGTTTGATAACAGTGTAAATAACCGATGTGTTATTAGTGCAGTTAATCTGGACAAAACAGGGCGTGGCTCTTTGGCTGTGCACACACACATGCACCTTTATTTTTATCTTTATTTTTTCTCAGCTTTATTTTTACATCACTGACTCTGGCTCAGTTTTTATTATTATCATTAATAGAATCAGATCAAGGTATCAGCATTAGCCGAGGAGCAGGGTGGAACAGCAAAAAGGTTTTTGCATGTTCTCCATCTGAGTGACCTGGTTTCTTCCCACAGTCAACGACATCTAACTTACACTATACTATTCGTTATGTATATTTATTTATATTAGGTTCAATTCAGAGTTAAATTCCAATACTAAACACCATCACAAGTTTCAAAATAGAACCCAGGACCTTGCTTTGAGGCGACAGTGCTACCCACCGAGCCAGTACCCCCAGTAATGAATATAGCAAAAGTGTCAAACATCAAAGCAAAGTTCTCGTTCATTCAAGTTGCTGATTAAATGAGGAATGGTTCATGTCAATCGTCACCTAACTTATGAGAACCTGAACATGTCCACCTAGAAAATGAACCAAGCACCTTCTTACTTTGAGGTGACAGTGCTACCCACCGAGCCAGTAAAAGTGTAAAACATTTGGACAATTCAGAGTCTCCAATTAACCTGGCTGCATGGAAAACCCTGCAGATTCAGAAGAACATGCAAACTCCAAACAGATAGGATCCAGAATGCCCCCTCCTGGGGATCAAACCCACGACCTTCTTGCTGTGACGTTACAGTGTTACACACCAAGCCAGAATACCCACCAGTGAAAAACATGACCAAGAAATCCTAATAAAATACATGGTATGGGTTTTATCTTTAACTATTCAGTTTTGTTGAGCCTGTACCCACAATTCTTTTCGTGTGGAGGTTTTTATGAAGTTATCACATCCATCATACTAACATAGCTGTAATTATTTTATCATCTAATGCTCTTTGTACTGTCCGGCTGAGGTAGGAAGGGGAAGGTAAGCAGTTTCAGACTCATGAAGAGGGAGGGACCGCTTTCATTCTCAGCTCACGTATGGGTTCTGTCTCAAACCTTCTCACTCCGTTTCTGATGTGTCATGAAGGACGAAACCACCGAGTTTCTTTTCTTGGTGTCGCTTTCTGAACCACGACAAGCTGTTGAGCTTCTCCAGGACGGACTTGGAGATCCGACTCTGATCTACCCGGACAGCGTGGAGGACTTTATTATGGATTAATTCCGCACCCATAGAGCGACTACCTGTGGTTTCGGGATTTATCGGGTAGAAGGTGATCGTGAATGGACCGAGATGGGTGAGAGGGGTTCGTGGCGACTCTGACAGGACATGATGAGCACCGGCACATTCTCACCTCTTATAGTTTGCTGCTTATGGCTGTATGTCTTGGTGAAGGTATGTCACTTCGACTAGCGACAGTGGGATGACAGAAATGGGTTGTTGTGTGTCAGTTAAACTGGAAACTCATTTCATCAAATGTTAAATAAAAAAGGGGAATAAAAGCACTGGAGTGCTGTCGGTGAACCAGGGATGAACATGGGAATAGAAAACGTTTGTTTGTTGTCACCACGATGCCAGTGTCATTAAATTAATTCTAATTCATCTTTAATATCCATGACTGCTCACCCGAGGCTGAGGGTGCCTCTGCCATTCTAAAACATCAATGCTATTCCTGCCTGACACACCGCGACCCTGACCGGAACAGAGCTGTTCAATGAGGAATCCAAATACTTCAGATTTGTTCCGCCACTACAGAATGATTCCAAAACTGATTTGGTGAATATTTATCTCAATGCTTTTTAAATGTTTGCAGCAAAGGTTCTTGCGTGAGTTTATTGGTTCATTACGTCCCCCAAAAATGAGAACATCTAAAAACCTAAATAAAAGAAAACTAAATAAAATAGCTCCTCGATGCAGTTTGTTCTGAGATAACCTGTGCACTTATTGCTCCGTTATAGGATATAAATAGATGAGGCCATGACTTTAGTTAATAACTGTGATAAAACACCTACACTTGCATAACAATATTAAATGATGTGTGTTACTGATTAGAAGCTTAAAGTGCCTTTTATTTTTGAAGGTTGCCCGGCAGGATGGTCACTTCGGCACTCTGCAGAGCTCAGGTACTCATTCATTTCTCTACATGACATCCGAACATCAAATGTGCACTTGATGAGCATATCTCAGGTTTATGAAGTGTAATATATTAAGCATCACTGGATTTTGAAACATGACCACTAGGACTACTACAACTTAAACTACGAATAAATCTATTGTTTAGCTTCGCTCTGTGCTCAGGAACAATGAAAACGTGAATTATTTTTAGTCGGATTGTGACGCAGCCCTCCCTATTTATCCAGGCTTGGGACCGGAACTACAGTGCACTGGTTTATGCATCCTAGTGTCTAGCGTTGCACCCAGCCAAAATGCATACATAAAATTAGAAAAAGAATCATGATTGATTCACGTCTTCTCCATGTTTTCCGTTGCTCATGTCTTCGACGCTTTGCTCACACTTTGGCGATCCTGGTTAGATTGTGCTATAATCGTTTTTTAGGTTTAGCTAAAGTGAGTCATGTTTTTGATCAAGCTCTCTTATTGTAATGCAGTGAAAATGATGGCGGGCATGGTGCCCAGATAGCGCTCTAGCTAATTGTTTCATGTCTCCATAAGCTGTGCTCGGGCTGAATGACGGTGTGAAACATGAGCTGAGGTTTGAACAAACACGTGTGAGGAAAAAGCTCACGGATTACTGAGTGATAAACTGGAATTGGCTTCGGCATGCAAGGTATTTCTGGCGGGTTTATAAACGTTTTATGAAAAATGAGCCCAAAGGTGGTTTTCAGGTCTTAAATTGCTCTCTGCACCCGTCGTGGGCTCAGAGTTCTGCAGCACCTTCAAGGGGGACTTCAGACGGACAGCAGCAGCTGTAATGTTTCCACCCTAATGTCGTTATGCAATTACACTAGAGTGTATTTAAAAATACATTTTAAATATGTACACACGTTTCAAGCTTGTATGAACAAAATATTTGACCACTGGCCATTTAATATTGTAATATATTCAAACAGATCACTTTCTTAAGCACTTATCCAGGGCCTTGGGGTGCTCCAAGCTTTTCACTGGGTGCAAGACCCACCCTGGACGGGGCACCAGCCAATTGCAGGGCACACACACACACACATACACACACACACACACCTATATGGCAATTCAGTGTCTTCAAATAACCTGACTGTACTTCTTGTGTAGAACATGCAAACTTTACACAGAAAAGACTTGGATAGCCTCATCTGGGGATCGAACCCATGACCTTCTTGCCATGAGGCGACAATCCAAAAAGCTTATATCCAATACTTATTAGTAAGCATTACATAGTGAAACACACATGATTTTAAATATACAACTTCTGTTGTATCTTATAATTATTGTCAATTTCTGGCCAGCCATGGCTGAAGTCAGGCTGTGCTCTGAATCTTTTATAATCAGGACCCGTGACCATCCTGTGAATGTGTTTACAGCTTAATATTACAGTCGTGGGGGCGGGGGGGGGAGACACCACTTCAAAATTATCACTTTATTTAACTTTATAATTTCTAAGTGAGTGTTTGACAAAAACACTTGACATTCACACACTAGATAATTATGAAGTGGTCTCTTATTTTTTTCACTACTTACTTTTGTTCTGGTCGATTTATATACAAAAATATATATATATATACCTCAAATTTCACCTGAAATGGAATCCGCAGATACTCAGTGAGGTCAGCCAACGGTCGAACAGTCTGAATACTTTCTTAATCCACTTTATACTGGCTGGGGAAAAAGTTTTAAACACTTAGACCCCATAGTGAAGAACCTTCGGGACATTTCGCTTTACTCTCAATTACTTTGGACGTCCTTTTTAAATCCTGACGGTCGCAGGGGGATTCGGAGTCTCTAAGATTAGAAAGTGGATTGATACGTGTTTCCGTGGGAGACTAGGTGGATTAGAGCCTGAAAATGCTGTAGTGAAGGTTGCATGAAGGCTGGAGTTCAATACCAGTCACAGCGTGTAGCTCATGAAGGAAGTCCTTGTGAGCCGCTTGGTGGGTAGATAAGCTGGATTTGGGTGTGAATCCATCCTTGCAGTTCACACACACACACACACACACAAATGCTGATTTTCTTCCTTGGACCAGATGGGATCTTGTCACATGACTAGAAACGTCCCACATTGGTTAGAAGAGCATGACCAAGACTTCCAAGTACTACTCTGACCCCTCAGTTCCCCAGACTTGAAGCCAACCGAGTGTCTGTTGGAACGCTTCGATGGTCTTGTCGGCTCTATGGATCCTCCCCACAACTACTCCAGCAGCTGGGGGATGCATTGCAGTCAGCATGGCTCCAGATACTCACCAGTTCATTTATATTTGCAGCATTTAGTAGACATTTTATTCACTCGTTGCTCAGGGGTCCAACAGTGGCGTTGGGGCTTGAACCAGCAATCTGAGCAACCCTGACTCACTCATATCTCGAGTCTACAGCCAGTGAATGAAGGCTAGGTTCAAACACACATCCCCAGGGCCACGGCAGAGCGCAGCACTCTGCTGAGTCAATGTGCCACCCATTATGGTTGTGTGTAATCTCTTGTATTTATTAAAAGCAGGTGAATATGATGTTGAATAATGGGGATTAAAGAGACGCGCTGATGTTTCATCTTTCTAAATACCATATTAAAGGTTCGGCTTGAAAGCGGGCTTAGCAGGCACAGACAAGGGCAGACTTGATTTTGGATGGGTTACGTTCACATGCTCGAACGTGTGAGCGTTTTCTTCCTTCGTTACATGTACAAGGTCATCTGCAGTGCTCGGAGAGTGAGAGTTCGGCTCCCATCAAGATCTAAGATCCGACATCTAAGAACTCGGCTTTTGGTAACTACAGAGAAGATTCGGATTTACTTTCATTCACTTCTTCTGCCGAATGCTGCGAGATTCATCTTAAGAGGAACATTTTATATTCTGGTCTGTGAAAGATCTGATTGTGAGATGGACTGGTGCGCTGTCCAGGGTGGTTTCACCTTTTCTCCCGGCTAAGTCTTCACACCGTGACCCTGAATATGATAAAGCTTGGGTAGAACACACGATTAATTATCAAACGAATTTATTATTTTTTTTATCTATCCAAGAAGCTTATCAATACTCATGTAATATCAAATTATAGTGACCAGGCTCCGTGAATAGCACTGATTATCTCTTTATCACGGCACTTGTTAGTGAGGATATATATTACGCAGTATGTTATTATTTAATCGTCAGTGTTGATGTAAGAAGCAAGAAAATAGGGGTTTTGGACGAGGACTAGATTGTGACTACGGGACGACCGGGTCAGAGCATCTGCAAAACTGCAGCTCTTGTGGGGTGTTCCCAATCAAAAGTGTTTCAAGTTTTATTTGTCACATACAGAGTCTTACATGGTACAACCGGCACTGAAATGCTTTTATGACCGCTCAGACACATTATAAAATCCAAAATATACATTTATATTAAAATATCAAAATATAAAAAGTTCAAAAATTAATTTACCTCTACCAAAATATAATATAAAATAGAAACAACAGAAAATATAAAGTTACCAGTGCAAAACTGATAAGTGAGGAATGGTGGTAAACCAGCGACTGGATGATGGACAGCCAAGGCTCGTTTATGTACATGAGGAGCTACTGTATCTCAGATTGCTGATGAAGTTAATGCGGCTTCTGATAGAAAGGAGTCGGCACACCTACAGGGGGATCAACACAATATTAGGAACGTGGTCATAATGTTATGCCGGATCAGTGTATATCAGCTTAGGTCTGAGTAATCACGTCAGAGGACTTATAGTGGGCAAAAACAAATGCTTGTTGAATTAAAATATGATATCACTTTAATAACATCTGCTATCAATTATATTCTGCTCCAGCTTAAAGGGGTTTAGGTTGTCGTATTAACTCTTGTTGCTGTATTTTTATGTTTATTATACACTCCACACACAACTCTGATAATTAATATGTGGGTGTCTCAGTTTGTCATTCCGTTCATACTCAGACCTGGCACTGAACACACCAAGGAATCTATTTCATGCTAAAAATGGTCTCCAGTTCCGTAGCTACATCCGGAGGAAGCGCTTCAGTGCTGGGTTTTATCTCGTGTCTCTCCGTAACTGTGCAGTAGGGATTTCTTTCCATTCAGGCCCACAGAAAAGGGCCATAAAGCTTCGGCGTGCACATGGAGAACAAAGCCAGTTTGTGCCCCCAATAAAAAGCTGTGATTACTAACAGGTATGAAGCTGATGGGGCCCAAACGCTGTACTGAGTGCTGTTAATCTGCGATGTGGCTTGAGCATGGGAACCGTCATCATTACCGTGATAATGATCATCTGGTTCACATTATTGTAATGGGGAAATGTTCCCACATGAGACTTAAGAGCTGAAAAGAGAGAAGCTGTCAAACTGTTTTGCTATGCTTTACAGGCCTCTGTCTCAGAGCGATGATGTATGTCCACAGATCTGCAAAAATATGAGACATACCCTGTGTTTAATTTCTTTATTATTAATATTTTAACATCATGTTTTACATCCATCACGGCACTGTGTCTCAGTGTGTACCACTGTCTCCTCACAGCAAGCAGGTCGTGGGTTCGAGCCCCAGATGGGGCAGTCCGGGTTCTTTCTGTGTGGATTTTGCATGTTCTCCCCGTCTCCCCGGTTTCCTCCTACAGTCCAAAGATATGTAGTCAGGTTAATTAGAGACCCTGAATAGGTTCTTAAC
>JAYDZG010000039.1:1932845-1943312 GCA_034509265.1 Microcambeva bendego
TGGCGGCGTGTCTGAGCGCCTAGAGCGGCTCAGGCCTATATGTGTATCTCTAACAGTCTGTGTGTGTGTGTGTGTGTGTGTGTGTGTGTCTGGTGTGGGTCAGATTCTGCCCACAGCTCAGCGTCTATTAGATGAGCTTCTATCCTCACAGTCCATAGCGATCAACACGGTGTGCGGAGCTCCTGGTGAGAACTACACACACTCTTTCTGTTATTCCCCTCACACGGTCCCCTCGGTCTAGGGTTTGCTTGTTTAAATGAACGTGTGCCTTACAGACCCCACCGCTGGACCTTCAGCATCGGACCAAAGCACGTGGTACCTGGATGAGTCCACTTTGAGTGACAACATCAAGAAAACCCTGCACAAATTCTGTGGACCCTCTCCTGTAGTCTTCAGGTACATGCAGTGTACTGTGGAGTGCGGACACTTGCCTTCGAGTGTGTCTGGGGTACAGATCTTTATTTGGGGTGTAGATCCTAATCTGGGGGTATAGATCTTTATTTGGGGTGTTTATCTTAATCTGGGGCTATAGATCCTAATCTTGGGCTATAGATCTTTATTTGGGGTGTAGATCTTTATCTGGGGTTATAGATCTTAATCTGGGGGTATAGATTCTGGTCTGGGGGTATAGATTCTGTTCTGGGGGTATATATCCTGGTCTGGGGGTATAGATCCTAATCTGGGAGTATAGATTCTGGTCTTGGGGTATAGATTCTGGTCTGGGGGTATAGATCCTAATCTGGGGTATAGATTCTGGTCTGGGGGTATAGATTCTGGTCTGGGGGTATAGATTCTGGTCTGGGGGTATAGATCCTGGTTTGGGGGTATAGATCCTGGTCTGGGGGTATAGATTCTGGTCTGGGGGTATAGATCCTGGTCTGAAGCTATAGACCCTATTCAGAGCTTCAGCTCTACTCTCGCCGTGTGAAATGAGCGTCTTGTGTTTGTGCCTCAGTGATGTGAACTCCATGTACCTGTCGTCCACCGAGCCTCCGGCCGCAGCAGAATGGGCCTGCCTGCTGAGACCACTGAGGGGCAGAGAGCCAGAGGGCATCTGGAACCTTCTGTCCATCGTGAGGGAAATGTTCAAGAGGAGAGACAGCAATGCCGCTCCGCTGCTGGAGATCCTCACCGAGCAGTGCCTCACCTACGAACAGGTACGCCACTCCGCCCGAAAAAAAAAAGGTCCTGGGTTCGATCCCCAAGAAGCAAAATCGTCCATGAATGTGTTTTATCTTTATACTTAAATGTGTAATTTGATTTTCTTTTCAATACGAACATGTACATATAGAAAGTTTGGAACAAAATCTTTATAACAAGATAAAATAGATAAATAGAATAAAGAAAATAAGTACGAGTGTGTGTGTGCGTGCTTTTCTTAAACACATTCAGGTGTAAACCTGTTATCTCCATAAAACTCTGTGCAGATCATCGGTTGGTGGTACAGTGTTCGGACCTCTGCCTCTCACAGCAGCGCCAGCGGGCACACGGGGCGCAGCAACGGGCAGACGGAGGTGGCAGCTCACGCCTGTGCCAGCATGTGTGATGAAATGGTGGTGCTGTGGAGGCTGGCTGTGCTAGACCCCACCATGAGCCCCCAGAGGTGAGGTCCGCTTTGTTCTTTGCTTCAGGGTCTGTCCGAAACTTATTATTATTAGGTTATTATAATTTATTTTTTTTATTATTATTATTGTTATTATTTATTTTATTATTATTAGACTATTATTATTGTTATTGTTATTAGGCTATTCATATTTTTTATTATTAGGTTATGATTATGATTATTATGATTATTAAGTTATTATTAGGTTCTTATTTAAAAAATAAATAATTTCTTGGAAACTACTGGTCAGAAAATAATAGTGCCGCCCTTTCTGATTTTTAATATTATTTATTGGAAGGGAGACATTAAGGGTAAGAAGTTTTCAAATGGTCCCCCTGTATATATATACAGTAAACCCCACGACGGCTCACTAAGTTTATGGACACGTTCACGCACTCCCTAGTCTAGCAGGAGGGTAAGTTTTATTCATTTGTCGATGTTTTCCAGGCGTTTAGAGTTGGCGGCTCAGCTCAAGCAGTGGCATCTAAAAGTGATCGAGATCGTCAAGCGCGGGCAGCATCGGAAATCCCTGGACAAGCTCTTCCAAGGCTTCAAACCAGCCGTCGAGTCCTGCTACTTCAACTGGGAAGCGGCGTACCCCCTGCCCGGCATCACGTACTGCGGCGCGGAGAAGAAAAGCGCTACGTTCACCTGGACCCGGACCACACAGCTGCAGAGGGGCGTTAAAGCAGGGAATAGCGCAGAACCTGCAGAACCTGGAGGAGGAGGAGGAGGAGGGCGAGGGTCGGAACCCGGAGCGTCTGAAGTGAAATCGCGGAGCGGCTCACAGTCGGGCCAGCAGGAGGCGGCGGTGCGGCCCAAAGAAACGATCGCGGGCAAGAGGAAAGGCTCGTCGGGGGGCAGCGGGGCGGGCATGTCGGCGCGGTTAGGCGGAGGAATGGCTCTAGTCGTAGATGAGGGTGCGAAGGGGACGTACAAGTCTGGCGGGTCGTCTTCGAATGGCGGCAAACCCAAGCTAACGCAGAGCAGCAAGGGCTCGTGTGGAGGAGGTCCGAACGCCGGCGGAGGGAAGCACCCGAGCGCAAAACGCCGCACCAGCAGCGAGGACAGTTCTCTCGAGCCCGACATGGCCGAGCTGAGCCTGGACGACGGTTCCAGCCTGGCGTTGGGCGCCGAGGCCAGCAACACCTTCGATTTCACGCCCCCTCCACCCGAAATGCTCCCCTCGCCAAGCTCGCTGCTCAGAGAGCCGCGGAAATACGCCGGGAACGGTGGCGGGGCCGCTAAAGAGCGCTCCTCCTTCGAGGGTACCCGGGGCATCCACGCCGAGCCCCCTCTTTGTTTCCCCAAAGAGAACGTCATGGCGGTGGCGGCGGAGAAAGAAGTGGAAGTGGAAGCCGAGCTCGATGACAACCTAGGAGACGAAGATCCAGTCGAGGACGCCTCGCGCTCCGTCTCCGCCAAGCCTCGAGGAGGCAGAGAAGGAGATGGGGGCAGCATGGCGGCGGATCCCGGGCCCCGGGTCGCGGAGGGAGCGGCGGCTGGCGACGACCCTGTCGGAGAGGACGATTACCAGGCGTATTACCTCAGCGCGGCGTCTGAAGAGGGCGCCGAGAGGGGCATGCCCGACAGCAACCTGGAGGAGGAGCCGGACATCTTCGCCGGGATCAAACCTCTGGAGCATGAGGGCCGGATGGAGGTGAGTTGTAGTAGGCTAGAAGTTAAGGTGTCGGACTAGTAATCAAAAGCTCGTCGGTTCGAGCCCCGCCACGGCCAGTGTAACTGTATGACTTAGTGTTGCACCCAAGATCCCAAGAGTAGAGAAGATTCCAATAAGAGATTAAGAGATTGTGGCTCCGGGATAAAGTTGTGGATTAAAATGAGTAACGAATAGATTTAAGAATTTATTCCCATGCCTGTGTAGAGAGAACGGTACTCCGCGGGTTTCGAACACACAGCACCTCTCAGGCAGAATCTGTACCTGATGAGCTGCCCACCTGGTGTTTCTTATTAATAACCATTTCCTCGAATCTTGTGTTGTGTGAAACCGTCTGCAGGTCCTGTTTGCCTGTGCCGAGGCCCTGTACGCTCACGGCTACAGTAACGAAGCGTGCCGCCTGGCCGTGGATCTCGCCAGGGATCTCCTGGCCAACCCCCCCGACCTGAAAGTTGAGCAGCCACAGACCAAGGTGAGCGGCTCTTCGTACGGATGTTTGGGTCCGGGTGAGTCCCGGCTCTGCGGTGATTTAACTCTTTCGATCTCGCTCAGGGTAAGAAGAGTAAAGTTTCTACCAGCAAACAGACGCAGGTGGCCACCAAGACTCTCTCCAAGACGGCCTTCCTGCTCACGGTGCTCAGCGAGAGACAGGAGTTCCACAACCTGGCCTTCAGCACGGGCATGTTCTCCCTGGAGCTGCAGAGACCCCCGGCTTCCACCAAGGCCCTGGAGGTACACGCCGGCTCACTTCTAATCAGCTGGTTATAGCCGCGACTAGGGGCGTCACGATACCAGAAACGGATAAGTCGGTACCAATATTACTAAAATTCCACCAATTTCAACACCATGAAGAAGAAAAAAACAATTGAGTGTATGTCGACTTAAATGCTTTTATTCCAAAAGTCTTTTTCCAGCAAAAAAGTGCAATTTAATTAATACCTTATTTTTCAAGTAATGAAAATAAAACTATTTTTTTTATTTAAAACAAAACTATATCGTGCCAATCAAACAAACTCCTATTTCTGAATTGCATTTAGATTTGCTACTACGGGTGTGTTCGAAAACGTAGGCAACTTTTCTGATGCAAAGCACTTCCTCTGTGTATGACTGGTGCTACACAACAATCAACTTGCCTTGCCTTGCATAGACGAAACAAACAGACTAAAACTTCCACTAATTTAGATGTTTTTATTTAGATTATAACTCCGTTGAGGCGTTTCTGTTCTTCGAGGGACCGGCTCTTCTCTGAAAGCACAAGAATCGATGGTTTCGTCTCTTTTTTGCAGGTCAAACTGGCGTATCAGGAGTCTGAAGTGGTTGCTCTGTTGAAGAAGATTCCGCTGGGCCTGGTGGAGATGACCGCCATAAGGGACCGAGCAGAGCAGCTACGTGACGGAAACTTCTGTGATTATCGCCCGGTTCTTCCGCTCATGCTGGCCAGTTTTATATTCGATGTTTTATGCACGCCCGGTGAGTTTGTGTTTCACTACATTTACATTTAGTGTCTAATCCAACTACGTCATCATTAGACATCACAAGGGTGAGCGTGGGAGTGCATGCATGAATAAAAACATAAGAAATGCTTGGCTGATTCCTTGCCTTCGTTCTTTTTCTTACTACAGTGGTTTCTCCCACGGGCTCTCGTCCACCCAGTCGTAACCGTAACAACGAGATGCCCGGGGATGAGGAGCTGGGCTTCGAGGCTGCGGTCGCTGCTCTAGGTACCTTAGACAACAGGACCGAAACTATATGGCAGAACATGCTTCAGGTGCTGATACTAGTCTGCTTACGCTTGGTTCAGGTATGAAGACTACAGTGAGTGAAGCAGAGCACCCTCTGCTGTGTGAGGGCACGAGGAGAGAGAAAGGAGACCTGGCTCTGGCTCTCATGATCACCTACAAGGACGACCAGAGCAAGCTTAAGAAGGCACGGAATTATTACTAATGATAATAGAAATGATAATGTGAACTATAATGTCATATTTTCACCTCTGTGACCTGCTGTACGTTTCTTTTTTCTAAAGATCTGTCCATACAGGGTGTCGATTTGAAAACGTCACACCGTTAATATCTCCCTTACAGTAAATAATAATAAAAATCTTAAAGAAAATTTTATTATCAAGGGCGACACTCTTAAAGAATATCTGCAGCCTTCGTGGTTTGACCCCCTGGGAGGGGTGGGAGCTACCCTTAAAATCGGAAGGGAGATCAAGTAGTGCATCATTTTAAAGCTCGTTATGAATCGATTCATTTCAAGAATCGATTCACTGATGATTCTTTTCAAATGAATCGATTTGCACTTAAAACAGAAGTGGGTGTCCACGTGACATTAAAAAAAAAAAACAGCTTATTTTTTTTTTATATAACTTTTATTAAACTACCTCCTGAAATAAAAGGTTATAATACTGCTGCTCATAATTACAATAATGAAAATGTAATACTTGTAAATACAACTACTAAAAATAATTGCAATAATTCAAATATAATAATAAAACAGTTATAAACACTACTAGAACTTCCAATGACAATAATAATAATAATAATATACAATTATGAAAAAGTTAAATAATAACACATATAAACATTACTAACATTAATTTTTATTTGCAGATGTTTTTCACAAAAAATGGATCGATTATTTTTGATAGTTTTGCAACTACCTCCAGAAAGAAAGTTTAAATGAACTACTTTATTATCTTAATTTTTATTTAACAAGAAATGGTAAAATAACTTTGAAAAGTTAATAATAAGTTGTTAAAAAATGGTATTGTGAACCCGGTATCGTGGGTCGAGTGTATCGTTACATCCTAATGGTTACCTTCCATTCCCTAGTGTGAGTCGTATGATGTATCGTGCTTGTCAAGGGTTAGATGAGTTCCTAAAGGATGTAACTTTCATACCTTGCATCGGCGTCTCTGATGTTTCGAAATGTCGTTTATTTAAAAACTCACTTCTGCCGAAGCTCTCAAATCGTTTTGTCCTTTCAGTTCCTTTCTGACTTTGCACTTCTTTGTTTCCAGATTTTAGACAAACTTCTCGACCGTGAGAGTCAGACCCATAAACCTCAGACCCTGAGTTCCTTCTACTCCAGCAAACCAGCCACTGGTAGCCAGAAGAGCCCGTCCAAGCATGCTCACGGCGGCGGCGCCTCAGGGGGCGTGTCCAAACACGCCACGCCCTCGGCGGCAGCGGGCTCGGCCGCCGTGCAGGGCGTGGCCGGGGCGGCCGGCCAGCAGGGAGCGCTGACGGGCACCGGAGTCCATAACACAGCTTCCGGAGAGGCGGCCGGTGAAGGCAAAGACCAAGGTACAGTACAAGCCAATCAGCATCGAGCATCCTGGCTGCCTGGGAATAAATGAATACTAGTTACTTAACGGGCCTCCATTTAACAGACTTATTGCTCTTACTGTGGTTTGCTAGAGTCTCAAAGCCCTAGCAGAGCTTGTAACCTTTTCTTGACATTCTTTGTGCCCCATCCAGGGTGTTACTGTGTGCCTCTTGCCTATTGAAAAGCTGGGATGGGCTCCAGCACCCCCGCACTCATCATATGATAAATGGTTTAGAAAGTGATTTTACTGGTTTTGAAGAAATTTTTATCTTCTATAGTAATAATCGCCCGGCGGCTCCTCGGTCAGCTAAACCCGAGTCCTGCGGCGTGACTGTGATTCTAACGGCTCGAGGTCTGTTCCCGTCTGTGTCAGATAAAGCCCAGCCGTCGGCGTGCGAGCAGCAGAACGACGTCACTTCCTTTAAGTCCGAGGGAACGGTGCCCAGCCGGCTGGCGCTGGGCGGGCGCGGCGGCTACGGGCCGCGCTGTTGGGGATCGCCCGTACGGCAGAAGAAGAAGCACACGGGTAAACGCTTCGGTCCAGACACGCCCACATTTATTTAAGTCTTCCGCCTGTTTGATCTCCGCGCTCTCACCCTCAGGCATGGCGAGCATCGACAGCAGCGCCCCGGAGACCACCTCCGACAGCTCGCCCACGCTCAGTCGACGCCCCCTGAGAGGCGGCTGGGCGGCGTCTTCCTGGGGCAGGGGTCAAGACAGCGACAGCATCAGCAGCTCTTCATCCGACTCGCTGGGTTCCTCGTCGTCCAGCGGGTCACGCCGGGCCGGTGGAGGCGGCGCCAGGGCCAAGAGCACGGACACCAGCAGGTCAGAGGGGGCGTCATTAAGTCTTCAATTATTTCTAATGTGATCTGATCGGGGGTGGCACGGTGGCTCAGTGAGTAGCACCGTCACCTCACAGCGAGAAGGCACACGGCACCGACCACACCATAAATAAATAGATAAATAAATAAATATAGTGCTAGCCTACATGCAAACTGATGTCTCACGAAGGCAAAATAAAATAATTATAAAGTCTTCACTGAATATATGAGCACATTAAAAACTAAATACAATATTACTTTCTGTTCTCATGTAAGCTGGAGCGTTTATCCAGCTCATGATAAACCCATTCAAGGACATTTCAGTTGGTAACAGGAAACTTTAAGATGCTCCCGTGACCTCATGAACCTCCCTTCTGTTATTTCTTTATTATATTTCCCCCTCGATTCTGTTTCTGTACTAATTAAAACAAATTGTGTAAAATGTTCCTAAATAAAAAAAAAAAGTTACATCTGGCTGATCTTTTCGTTGTCACGTGACAGGTATAAAGGGCGTCGGCCTGAATGCCACGCCCCGCACGTGCCCAACCAGCCGTCGGAGGCGGCCGCTCACTTCTACTTCGAACTGGCCAAGACGGTGCTGGTGAAGGCCGGAGGAAACAGCTCGACGTCCATCTTCACTCAGCCGTCTGCCAGCGGGGGCCACCAGGGGCCCCACCGCAACCTGCACCTGTGTGCCTTCGAGATCGGCCTGTACGCTCTGGGCCTGCATAACTTCGTGTCCCCGAACTGGCTGTCCAGGACGTACTCCTCTCACGTGTCCTGGATTACAGGTGAGATTAGCGACGCCCTTTCTGAGATGCGTTTCTTTTATTATTGAGGGTTTAAATACACCCGTCTCGTTACTCAGGACAAGCCATGGAGATCGGCAGCGCCGCTTTGAACATCCTGGTGGAGTGCTGGGACGGGCATCTCACCCCTCCCGAGGTGGCGTCACTGGCGGACCGGGCGTCACGGGCGCGGGACCCCAACATGGTACGGGCGGCAGCGGAGCTTGCCCTGAGCTGCCTACCTCATGCCCACGCCCTCAACCCCAACGAGATTCAGAGGGCGCTGGTGCAGTGCAAAGAGCAGGTACAGTACACACCTTAGTATTAAAAATGTACTCTAGTGTTTGTAGTATGCAGTAAACTGAGTGCAGTATGCAGGTACCATATGTAGTATATACTGAGTGTAGTAGGCAGTATATTAAGTGCATATGCAGGTAAAGTATGTAGTAGGTACTGAGTGTAATATGTAGTATATTAAGTGTAGTATATACTGAGTGTCGTATGCAGGATTAATTAACTGCAGGATGAATTAAATGTAGTGTACAGTATATGAAGTGTAGTATGCAGTATGAATTAAATGTAGTGTACAGTATATGAAGTGTAGTATGCAGTATGTACCAAGTGCACTGAAGCATCATGCTAAACTCCTCCCCCTTTACCTCTGCCTGCAGGATAATGTGATGCTGGAGAAAGCCTGCATGGCGGTGGAGGAGGCCGCTAAGGGCGGAGGCGTCTACCCCGAGGTTCTCTTCGAGGTGGCGCATCAGTGGTACTGGCTTTACGAGCAGACACTGGGCGGAGTCTCCGCCGGTCAGAGGGAAGGGCCGACCAGGTGCGGGGCGAACGGCGGGGCGGGCCGGCGCCCTCCGGAGGGCAGCTGTGGCATCCTGGACGGCTCCGGGGCTTTAGACCCGGCCAGCGTAGCGGCGGTCACGGCGTCCGTCAGCGCCACCGCCGTGGTGCCCGTCATCTCGGTGGGCTCCACCCTCTACCAGTCACACACCATCCCGGGCACGGCCATAGCGCACACACAGGGCCTGCACCCCTACACCACCATCCAGGCTCACCTCCCCACTGTGTGCACCCAGCAGTACCTGGGGCATCAGCTCCAGCACGTCCCCCGGCCCGCCGTCTTCCCCGTATCAGGGTCTACGTTCCCTCAGGTACTTTTACTAACCGTCTTATTTTATTAATAATAAGTATTAATCGTTCAGGCCGTTGTTAACACCCTTGTTTCCGCTCTCAGGGAATGCACCCCGCTTTTATCGGCGCTCAGTACCCGTTCTCTGTGGCGTCCGGCCCTCACCCCCCCATGGCCGCGACGGCCGTCACCTTCCCTGGAGTCCCCGTACCGTCCATGACTCAGATCGCCGTCCACCCCTACCACGCGGCGGAGGCGGCCTTACCCCTGGGCACCACCGTGGCAGGTAAGGAAGCACACCTTCTTCCTGAACAGAGCTTTTAGATCTGAAGGAGACTCAGTAGGACGATTAAAAGACGTCTAGGATTTCTCAGGAGCGAGTACAGGATGACATAAAATGCATCCAGGTAGCAAACCAATAGTAGTGAATCTAAATGTGATACCAAAATAAAGTTGATTGTGTTGTCTTAAGGGCACAATATAGTTTTGTTTTAAATAAAAATATATTTTTAAAAGACTTTTTAAATAAAATAATTTATATCGACGTTCCTTTCATTGTTTTTTTATCTTCTTCATGGTATCGAGTTTTAATGGTATTGGTACTGAGTTGTACATTTCTGGTATTGTGACATCACTACTCTGTACTGATTAAAACACGAAGTTAAAGTCCTTAAGAACAAACATTTATCATCATCAGTCTTCCCGTGTCCAATCCTCTCTGCAGTGGCCGGAGTTCATTCCGGCTCCACCATCCAGGCTATTCAGAGTGCGTCTCTGCCCGGCCTCTCGGCTCAGCCGCCCCCGCTGGTCAGCGCGCCGTTCCCTCTGGAAGACGAGCACAGTCACCCAGTCAGCCAGCAGGGGCTGCACTACCTGCACTCGGCCTACAGAGTCGGTGAGTAACATTTCGATCGCTGTAGATGTTCAGTACAGTGCAAAAGTCTTAGTCCCCCAGACAGATCATTGAAGCTCATGTATCTCAGCACTAAGAGAGTTTACTCAATAAACCTACATGTAGACTCACAGTGAAAAGTAAGAGTTTCTTATTCTGAATAAAGTAGTTTAGTAAAAGTCACTACAGAATAAAGTCAGTAAAATAAAGTCTC
>JAYDZG010000039.1:2168304-2180403 GCA_034509265.1 Microcambeva bendego
AGTCATTCTCACATAAGAGCCAACTCTCCATTCCCACCTTTGCAGCTGCAGTTGAATTATGGGATAGATTATCAGACCTCGTCCAGGAACTTTTCGCCATACTGTTTACTGAATACGCATTCGGACACACTGCAAAATAGAAGTATGAGATTTCGGACACAGCCTATGAGACACAACATTCAACACCTGAATTCAACACCTCTTGTCTTCTCTGTTGGTGCTCTAATTAATAATATTATTACCTTACACAAAGAATAAATAAGAAAAACGTGTCTGATAATACCATGGAGATACAATTTGATTATTTAGAGTAAACCTGCTAGGCTTCTGTACCATAAAGCTATCTAATAGCTAATCTAACAATTTTAATGTCACATGATCATATTAGTTTTGAATTAACCTTATAGACATCTCTTAGCTTTTACAGTGCATTTGTATATTATTCGTTAACCATATACAATACATGTGTGAGTATGAATGCCATGCTATATAAGGTTAGTTATGAAAAGTGTTAGCAATAATAATAAAGAAAATAAGCACTGGTAGGAAATGAGTAGAATTGGTAGTGACTGAGACGGCGTCAGGGTTTAAGGTCTCTGCATCGTTTGTCCATCTGTTCGTCCCTCCGTCGAAGTGAAAATAGAGACAAGAAGAAGGTCTTTATTTGCGAGTAGAGAGAGAATAAGGCTTGCGGCACATTTCAGAGGTAATTCTGCCTGTGCGGATGTGATGTAGGCACATGATTTTAGCTACGCCCTGTGCTGTCGTTGGCTGGATTGTTTGACGTTGGTTAAATTGGACGCCACTGCTAACCGCTTGGCCATTCTCTAATCCCATGATTTTTCTCCATACCCGAGTCTCCATCCACTTTTGCATGCAGTGCATTGTCTTTTTCTTCTAAAATCATGTCTCTTGATGGCTGACCTCCCTCTTGCCTGTCATTTAATTCTCTTTCCAATTATTCTTACTTACAAATGATGCAACATATCGGGCTTCATACTGACCCACCCCATCTTCTCCTTAATGAAGCATATTAAATATTTTACAATTGTTAACCTTCATCACTCGCTTGTTAACTCTTTCATAAATCTGCAACACACTGACCTGTACCTGTAACACTGTGTTCTATAGCTGTGGTCAGGTTCCAGCGCCGTCATTAGTATGATATGGCGTTGACATGTTTAGTTTGTTGTGTCTCTTTGGAAAATTTGTTTCTGATAACTGTATTCACGTACGTATTAATTATCTCTGAGCATTTCAGAAGCTTCTTTAGTTTTCCTGATTGCACAGAGCTTGGTGCTGTATTTATTTAAGTTTATACTGATTTTTGGAGGAGGCTGCTCCTCACGGTTTAGCAAAGACAGACTAAATTGCATTTGTAAATACTTATAATACTGGAAAACTCTGATAAATATCTATTTCTAATTCATCATGCGCATGGTTAGGTCAGAATCTGTTGTTATCAATGTGGATCCATTGACCCGACCTGCCTTGTGTCAGCTGTGTGTGTGTGTGTGTGTGTGTGTGTGTGTGTGTGTGTGTTTAGCATTGTTTAAATACCACAGGATATCTATATATTTCTGCTAATTATCACCTATTTATGAAGCTTTGTTCCTTCAGCGTGACACAAAGCACATTTTTAAATGAAAGTGGCTGGTGAGCACGTGTGAGCGTATGTGTACACTGCTAACAGTATATGGACACCTGACCGGTAGCTTGTTGGACATGACCTTCTAAAACCATGGATATACAAATATGGAGATTAGTGAAACAAGCATCCTGGAACTTTCTCAGTTTAGCTTTGCATTCTTTGCCGTGCATAATATAAGTGTTCGCTTTAGCTTCAGTTCAGTCATAGATTAAAACCAATAGGTACAAAATATCTGTAGGTTTTTTGTCATTGTTTAATATGTTTTCGAGATAATTAGAAATTAGAAAGGTTAATTAGAAAGGTTCAATAATTGTAGTTCTGATTTGACCTTTGATGCCCTTTGCCCCTTTTTTACTTCTTTGTATATTTTAATAAGAACTATGCATATAATATGTAGATAATATAATATCTTTGGAGATTTTGAGGTGGTAAACGTCATTCTTTAGCTCCGTTGTTGTGTGTCCTGTTCTGTTTTACCCAGCACCTCACTCCCCCACTTCTGTGTTTCTGTATCTTTCAGACTCCACTTCACTGATGATAACACACACAGCTCACGTGCACATCTACAACATTTTTAGCTCATAGATAAATGCTTCTTGAACACAATTCACTGATACAGTATTAACTTCCATACATTTTGGGGATCTAAATGGGTGTGGGTGAGAAGGGGTCAGCCATCAGTCCTTCGCCAGGTTGCTGCTGCTAATTGCCTGCTTCTATTACTCCTCTGCTTCAGCAATGTCCCAAACCAGTGTAGTTCCTACTGCCCTCTAAATACTGAAAGTTAATTTTATGTTTCCATGACTAAACTCACATTCTAAGGAACAAGTAACTGTTGTCACAACCTTTTCCTTATTTATTTGCACCTGTCTGTACTTTATCCTTATTTGAACCTCTCTCACACATATACATGCACTAATACCTGAGAATCCCACTGTCTGTTTCATCATCTGTAACAGGGTTAATACAATCATAAACACACTGAAAAAATTAAAATGTGTGCTTTTGTTATCTTGGAAAATGAGGAATTGTTCTGGATACAATTGTTTATTAATGTTTAATTCTGATGATACTTAATAATTATTATATAGTTTTCATTCTCTGAGAGCAATAAGTTTAAATCCTGCAAACATTGATTTATATTATGGCTGTTGTTACAGTACTCTTAGGTGGTTTAGTTACCTATATTCTATATACATTTTTATTTGGTTTGATTTATAAAATATTAAAATCATTTTAAAGTACTTTTAATGCTAAATCACCACAAAAACGTTTGTGCTTAATACATTAAGAACCTAACAAAGTTATTCTGTAGCGAATTAGAACAATGTTAAAAAAACAACCTTCTAATAATTTAGCTATTAATTAGTAGTACTGTCTCAGAACTCTCAAAAGGGAAGTGACAAAATGCATTAAATGCAGACCTGTCAGTAAATTACATCCATGATTTCATATTCAGAAATAAAAACATTTATGTGGCATAAAAACATTAAACATTAAATCTTAAACACAATTACACATGCTTACATATTTATTAGGAACGTTTGATGGATGAATGTAACATGCAGATTTGCGACAGTCTGTGATTGTATACCTGCAGCGTTCAACTAAATAGTAGATGTGGCTTATAAAACAATGAATGAATGTACCCAACTGTTGTACCATAAAAATAATACATTTCATTAGAAAAGATTTAGCTAATTATGTTCACATTGATGTATAAAGTTAGATCTTTACAGGGTGCTGAACATATCTTAAATGAATTAAAACATGTTATGTGGTGTTGAGAGACTGGAGTCTTTATTTGCTGCAATATTTTAAACTTGATTACAATCTTGCCCAGCTTTGATTGTTTTAGCTCTGAGTTATTGCTGCATCTATAATTATTATCTCCACCTCGGCAAAGTAAAAAAAATAATCAGAATGTTCGTACAGCGTCATCAAGCATCCTTATAGGAGACCCTGCTTTTCTAAGATCCTACATAACAGAACCACAGCTGTCTTGCATATTCCATAGTAAAGGAAAGATAACCCACAGTGAGATGAACATTCAGGGTGAACAGTGGTTTCTAATCTGTGCATTCATAGACTTAGTCAGTGATTGAATAATGTAGTAAATTCTGATTTCCTTTCCCCCCACCTTCCCTTCTCTTGACGGACATCCTTACACTGGGCTTTTAACCCTGTGTGGGCTTGTGAAAATTAACCGACAGCATGTAAAACGCTCAAACGTTTCGTGTTTAAAAGCACCGACGACCTGTTTCGTGTTTTTCACTGTGGCTCTGTTTATAATGTCTTCAATGCTGCCTAACTTCCTGTTCAGTCCCCCTGTTCAGCATGCTGCGGTCTCCACCGGTGCTCTGCCTGCTTCTGCAGCTTTCCCCAATGAGCTCGGACCTGAACCAAAGACCTCTGAGCGCTCCTCTGTGGGCTCGAGCCATGTCAGGTAATGCCGGACGCTTCTGATTCACTCTGCTGTGTGTTGTTCTGTGTCGAGCACAGGCATGTGTGAGTGTCATTTCATCCTCTCTGTGCTTTTCAAACCTTTGATTCAGCATTAATCGTGTTTTTATTCATGATGTGAAGATTTTAATATGTGATGGGCCGGGACCTCACAGGAAGAAGGGCTTGGGTTTGATTCCTCATTCTTTTTGTGTGTCATTGTGGGTGCCCAGTTTCTTCTCAAGTGCAAAGACATGCAGACAGACTAATTGGAGATTAGAAATTGAGTGAGTGTGTGTCCTGTGATGGACTGTTGACGTGTCCAGAGTTTTCTCTACGTTTTGCCCAATTATTCAGACCCACCAGCACCAGCATTAGGATACAGCTGTGGTACAACAGACAGTGAGGTAATGAATGTACACGGCCAGTCAATGTTCTTATAACACCAAGACATAGATTTGGTTTGTGACATAGACATAGATTCTGCAATTATGACCTCTGCTGGCTGTTTGATGCCATTTGCACAGAGATGTAGAATACTGTGGATCGAGGGTGTGTCTCTCCGTACACAATGCTGATCCACAAATTAGCCCATCTCATGCAGGTGAAAAGATGCATTCGGCTACTGCACCCGTGTCGTGTCGGAGGGCGCCTTGGTATTTTTGCCTAGAGTCCAGTGTTTTCCAGAGGGTGTGGCATAAAGACAACCAAGATAAATATAATTTAAATAAATATGCTCAGAATAGGTGTAGAATAGAGATTTTCCACCGCAGTGGTTAGCCAATCCTCCAGTCCTGTTAATGCTGTAACCTTTAACTTATATCTCTAACATTATCATCTTTACTTTAACAGCAATGGCGGTGGCTGCTGCTTTCATGCTGTCGTCATGCGGAAGTGAATGCTTTGCTGGATTCGTTACACTGTTTTTAACCTGGTTGTGATTCTCTGGGTTGTTTTTCTTGATCACGTCTGACTGCATTAATCCAGATCTTTGACGTTTGGTTTAAAGCAGAGGGACTAACATGCCGCTCCTGCTGCTTTGGTCAGGTTGGGATATTTTGGGTTGTGCGTGTGTAAGCGTTTAAGAAGTGAAGGGTTACACGTACCGACCCCACATGTGCTCTCCTCGTCAGTCATTGATCCACTGGTTACGTAACTGTGTCATAACTCTGTCTTCTACAGTTCAGTGTCGCCCCCCGAGCCACAGCCTGTACCCCCCCTTGCCCCTCAAACCTCTGAAGCCCATGAGGCATCTGAGGCTTATGAGGCCACAGAGGCCCCTGCTTCTCCCCTCGCGGGGCCCCGACACCTGTCACTCGCAGCTTCGACCATTTCCACCGCTTTGACTGCTCAATCTAGGTACAAGTGTTCCCCCTACTACGACTTCTTTGCTCAGCGTTTGTCCCAATATTAAGATTCTGTCTCATTATTCTTCTGTCCTAATGTGGAAGTTACAAGGAGTAACATTAACTAGGCATAGAAATACAGTGCTGTGAATTAGTATTTGCCCCTTTAATATAAAATAAGAGATTTAGATGTATTTACCCTAAACTTGTAAATGTTGATGCCTCCAGTGTGGTGGTCAGTATCGTCCTGTCCCTGTCTCATCAAATCCGGCCATTATTCAGCAGGCAAAACACCTTAACCCCTGTCAGAGCAGATTGGCCCTCTCTTTTTGTCTTATCTTATCGACCTGGCAGTAGGAACATCAAACCCGATGCCCCATCCAGACAGTTTGATATCTAATGTCCTCTCGTTCATGTGAGCCTAATGTATTTGGATCTCGTATCCTTTGTCCTCTTTGATGGGGGCTTGTAGGCCATTTAGGAGGCTAAGCAGCACAACCCTGATCCTGCTATCCTGTTTTTGGACTATTTGTGCTGGCTGAATAATCATTTTGTGTTTACTTGGTTTATCTTTGTCTACTTTTAAAGGTAGTGAGACGTGCAAAAATAGTAGAAACCAGGACGGAGGCACATACTTTTTCACAGCACTATATATTAGAACTGCAACATGATATATTATACAGGCTACACTAGTGCCCATAAAATCCCGCTCGACAGACCTAAACTGTTTAAAGTTGAAAGCTGATCCATCCGTCCCTTGGTTCTTGATGCTTCATTCAGTTCTAGATTTGACGTTTCAATTTCGTGGCTGTCACACCAGAATGTTTAATTATACTCCAGCTCTGTATTCGAGTCCTGGTTATGTTTATAGCCTTAAGTTGGTTAGTTCTTTAAGCTTCTATTATCTCATACTGAGCCCTTAATTTATCCGACATCAGTCTGAGAATCAGTTAGACGCTTTCCTTAAATCACTTCTAAGTTCTGGAAAAGAGCTCCAAATTACAGTATGAGCTAATAAATGTTCTATCATTCTCTAAAGCAAATTTGAAACATATTTCTTTATCTTTATAGTCCTGCCCGTCACGAATCACAGTAATTCTTCATCACTGATAGCTTAGTTATTAACAGCTTTGACAGATAATAGTACTTTTTAAATTTGGGCCAAAAATAAAATGTTATTTAAATGTTATTATTATTATTATTATTATTATTATTATTATTATTATTATTTTATTCCTGTTGAACATTGACTGACTAGAATAATGACTGAAGCCTACAAATTACTAATTTCTCCGAAACATTTCCTGAAATCTGTACCTAACTTCAGTTAAACTTTCATGCCTCTCTCACCGGCTCTTATTAAGAAACCATGTGTATAAGAAAGGGCCGCCGCCCACGTCTGCGATGGAGGCCCTGTCAATCACCCCTCACTTCTGCACCAAAGCTTTGCCCAAACGCAAGACTTCAGGAAAGCAAAAGAAAGTGAGGTACAGACACACACCTGGCTAAACACAGTAGAGGGGTGTGCAGAGTGGCTGAGGATGCTGGGATACAGGGCTACCGATACAGGGCCGTATGGGGTTGCAGAGTGGAGAGGGTAAATGTCAATTCATTAGAACAGCAATCGTGTCAATTCTGGCCAACGTTATTGTGTTCACCCTTGATTGTTTTGTATACAAAGTAAACATCTGTAAGCCAATCTGCATCATTGGACATCTGCAGTTACTCTTTGGGGATCAATAAAGTAGCCAATCAATCAATAATAACGTGTCTAAATGCATTAAACTGAAATAAATACATTACAAAGAGAGTTTGATTCCCAACCTCTTCCGACACTATTATAGCCCAACATCAGTGCCTATTCCACTTATGTACTTGTGACTTATGATTAAATAGTTCTGCCCAAATATTTGGCCATAGACAGATCAGGCAAAACATTACAACCACCTTCCTAATATCGAGTAGGTCCCCCTGTAACTGCGCTGCTCTGTGTATTCGGACTCCTTTCTATCAGAACCAGCATTAACGTCTTCTACAGTCGCCGGTTTACCACTGTTCCTTCATTGGACCACTTTTGATAGATAGTGACCACTGTAGACCGGTAACACCCCACAAGAGCTGCAGTTATGGAGATGCTCTGACCCGATCGTCTAGCCGTCACAATCTTGCTCAGATTCTTACACTCGCCTATTTTTTCTGAGGATAAAATGTTCACTTCCTGCTTAATATATATCCCACCTACAAACAGGTTCAGTGCTCTCAAACAGCAATAAAACCCCAAATATGCAGATATTCTAAAAATATTATGTATCCAGTAATGGATCAGTTGTAATCAATTCTGAATAATTTAATCAAATTTAATAAAACTCAATAATCTATTTAGTTAGCTAACTGGCTAATAAAGTTGAACTAGTTTTTCTGAGCTTAAATCTTGCCTGACCTTGATCCACATGCTTTTTTATTCCTAATAGTTACGATTGTTCTGATACAGTATTCTGGTGTGACAGTAAGAATGAATGTAGTGTCCAGCTCCTCCATCCCACTCTCATCACTGTTCACTCTGCACGTCCCCTGCACACTCGCACACACTGGCACTAACCAGCAGCCCTCTGTGCTATATAAATCCTAATTATTACATATGGAAATCACTAATGTGTGCGGTTACTAGGCAGTACAACGAAGAAGATCTGTTAATGAGAGCCTGGGTCCTTTCGGAGGGCTTTAGCTTGCATGTACGTAGATGTTTTGCTTTGCTTATTTAATCCTTGCTAAGTTTGGTGAAATGGTGTACTTTAACATTAATCCTACAACTGATGCTCTATGGACTGGAGTGAACCTGATGATGGTGTGGGGTGATCAGACAAATAAGTCAAATATTTCACCTGACCAATAATTAGGAACACCAACCTAGTAAGTCCACGTATTTGCTGTTTTATTATTTACACGAGCTCTTTATGTAGGTGTACGGTTACTGACTATATCTCAGCTGATGTTTGCCAGATCTCCAATACATATGTACATTAGGGTAGGCTGAGTTGACCAGCGTGCAAATAATCGACCAGCGTGTCTGCTGGGTGGGGAAAATTGACTGGAATAAGTGGACAAAGCATGGGCGAAAAGAAGGGTCCGGAAGGACCGAGCACATGGTGGAGGAGGCGTGATAGCCGCCTCGAACGAGATCAGGATCCCCAGCAGCAGAAGACAAACTGAGCATGCTGAGAAATAAAAGGAAAAAGTGCATCAACAGATAGAAAAAAGACGTTAATCAAACCTTAATGAGCTAGAAGCCTTCCACATCTACCAAAATCAACATAGTAGAGGTTATCAAAGTCAAAAAGGATTTCGACTAGGTTCAATAACACACAGACCTTAGTCAGAAATAAAAGCAGATTTGTTTAACCTTGAATTTCACCTGATGGGACTTGAGTTTGTATTATTATTTGAATGATCTGGATTTTCTGGATTTAGCATATTATGCAGTGTATCTATACACGTTAAAGATCCTGTGACCTTTACTATTCTTCCGCTTGTGTTGGTTTTTTTCTGGTGTCGATCTTTTTTGTTGTTTGGTGATTCCTGCAAGACATCCGGGAAGTATGTGTTTCATTCTCTTTCATCTGTGTACTCGATCACATCAGTTTATGTGTGTTTGACGTGTGAGTGTATATGTGTGTTCAGCTAATGTGTGTGTGTGTGTGCATGTTTTTAGATAAGACTGTAATGTTCCATCCTGGTCTGTTTATTGCCATGTTCACTTATACTGTCGCACTGACCTTTCACAAGCAGAACCAGATGTTTCATCTAGAAGAGCTAATCATGATGTATTTAAAACAATGAAACTGGTGTTAGATCAGGCGTCTTCTCTTACAAGATTACAAATTTGGCCTTGGTGCTCACACATCAGTGTTATTCCCCTTAAACCCATGGTAGAGGGTAACTACACCCTAAAACGTGACGTTTACATCAATAGCTGACATTTATGATTCTGTAATAAGAATATAATGTGCTTAAAATATGAATACATAGGTACTAAAGTACATCACAATGTCGTAATATAAATCAGTCAATCAATGTTCCCGCCCCCTGACGACGCCCACCCGTGCCAAGCTCATAAATACGAGAAGCATTCCCTCTCTGCCCCGCCCCTAAACCAAGGTGTCACTGCATTGCCCCTCCCAAAGTGTCCCTCTCATTTTTGAGCATTTTTAAAAGTTGAACCTGGGGTAGAGTTAGCTGAAACAGGGGTGCAGTTACCTTTTAAATATTGTTTTTAATGGTACATCAGTCTGTCTGTGGCATACAAATCATATTGCTTCAAATATTTAACTACATTCAACATGTTCTTCACACTCAACATGTCACATGTAACAGATCTTACATCTGTTAAGCCGAACACACTTCATTTTAATCATTTACCAGTTCCAAAACATCCGTATATTGGTTTATAAAATGTAGGTACTTCCCTAACATAATTGTAAAAAATATCCAGGATCCTAAAAATGATGTTGAACTTTGATACTGTGTCCGACCTGGGAGTAAAGCATCTGTAGTGACGTACAGCTATGAGTGTACATGGCATTTTAAATCTCAGTATGTTACGTTTGACCACTTTCACATGGGCACTGTCGCTTTCTTTCACTGTATTGTAGCTTCACCATGCAGTCTACCACTGGTTACAGATCACAATACCAAACCTCCACCATCAGGTACTGGTGTGGTGGTGCTCCGTCTCCACTCTTTCTCACCATTTCTTACCCGCTGTCAAAGTAACAATGCCACTTGGCGTAACCCATCTTTTCTTTCTCTGTTTTAGTCTAGGGTGCACTTAAGATACTTAACCTATAACGTTTGTTCTTTAACCGTCTGTGTTTTAACCATTAATTTATGCATTAAGGTATAAATGCTGAAGGAGACTTTCTCTTCTAACACTGTCTTTTTTAATCCCAGGTTTTCACTATCTGTGGTTTTTGTGTGTCAATGTGATGCAATTGTGTTACAAATTGTTTTTGAACAACTTCATGCTGTTGAAAGTGTGGGAATAGCAGCCTGCGGTGGAGAACCCACATCTGCTGGCCTTAGATCCAGATTGGGTTGCATGAAATGTTTTTTTATTAATATAAAAGTTAATAAATGTAAATAACTTGATACGTATCGAACCTCAGTCATTTCTTAACCGCTTATCCAGTCAGGTTTGCCAGCGAGGCGGGGGTGGGTGGATGCTGGAGCCTATCCCAGCTTTTCAATGGGCCCAAAGCACACAGAAACACCCTGGAAGGGGCTCCAGTTCAACAAAGAGAACACACACACTTATAGGACCTATAGTTTCGTATCTCCAGTGAACCTGGCTGCATGTTTTTGGACTGTGGGAGGAAACCGGAGCTCCCGGAGGAAACCCACGCGGACCTGAGGAGAACATGCAAACTCCACACAGAAAGGACCACCTGAGGATTGAACCCAGGACCTTCTTGCTGTGAGGCAAATTGGATCATCCGAAGTAACACTAGGTGTCCACTTCGCATTTTCCTTTTAATTAAAACAAAACTCAAGATTGACACAAGATTTGTGTGTTTGCATTTGTAGCCATCCTTACATGCAGCAGCAGCCGATGCAGCAGCAGCCGATGCAGCAAATGCAGCCGATGCAGCAGCAGCTGATGCAGCAAATGCAGCCGATGCAGCAAATGCAGCCGATGCAGCAAATGCAGCCGATGCAGCAAATGCCGCAAATGCAGCAGGCACCTCACATTCCACACCCTGTGCACAATCAGATGGCTCCACCCATGCAGCAGAGCTCCATCCACATCCCTGTCGGCCCAATGTCACCCAAAGTGGTCAGCAGTGCCACAATTGTGCCCACCGCCCATCCTGCTGCTCCAGGTACCCAATTCTACATTCACAGGATCAGATTTTATATCCATATTGAAACTGATCTTTACCGTTTCCCTCTGTTTTCTCTTGGCAGCCCCTGCTCCTGTTCCTGCTCCAGTTCATGTTCCTGCCCCTCCCGCCCCCATCCCAGTCCACAGCCCTGCACCTGCTCCTCCCGTACCCGTCGCTGCCTCGCCCTCCAACAGACCTCCGTGGGTCTCAGATGACACGTTCGCCCAAAAGTTCGACCCCAGCAAGACCACCACCACCACCAGCAACTTTAAAGTTCAGCCTCTTCCAACCGCAGCTCCACCTCCTCCGGCCTACGCCCCTAACCCCTCTCATGCTGCCCCCAGCCCAGCTCCAGTTCCATTCATCCCTCCTCCGTTCTCACCTGTGGCTCGTGGCGTCGCTCAGAGAGCAGAGCGATACGCAGCCAGCAACAGAACACCCATGTGTGGGTCCTGCAACAGCATGATCAGGTGGGATAGAACACACACACACACACACACAAACACATTATTTTACACACAAGTACTGAATAATGCTGTTCAGAGATGAACTGGGTTAGTTTGTAACCTTAAACGTAACGTGAAATATTATCCTGTTACTCTATCTCATATTTTTACCCTGGTGGGTGTGGCCTGTTCGAACACAGAATAGTTCTAATCATTTCCTTATTAAAACTGTTCAATAAAGTATCTGTCTCGGTCTGTCTGTATATCTATATACTATCCTTCTGTCTATCTGTCTGTCTATCTATCAAAGGAGGTAATAACTCTTCCCTTAATGC
>JAYDZG010000039.1:2187561-2201020 GCA_034509265.1 Microcambeva bendego
CACACAGTTCGGCTATTAAAAAGGTTTAAGTTGTTTTAAGCATGTTTAACCTGTTCATGAATGTATTTCTTTTGTTTTTGTCCTTTTTAACGTTCAAGTTTTTCATTTCCTTGAGTGAAAATCCAACCATTCAAGTCCATGCGTTGAAGTAGCAAAATCAATTAAACCTCTCACAAATTATCTCAAGAATTTTCTCACGTCCAAATACCATTACACTGCGAGCCAAATCTGACACCCCTGTGCTAGTCTCAGGTATTCCTTCTCCACTTGTCCTGGCACAAACGGTACGATATATTGATGCTGTTCCCTCAGAAGTGCCTGTTGTGTCCGAACCACTTGATCTATGTCCAACTATTGGCTCCAGTTAAAGCCAAACTCTGGGGTGCTGGTGCAGCCCAAATGTATTTATTTATGTATTTTGTCTTGAAAGCTTTATTTCGTCATGGTTTAGCCATTTCAGAACCAGTTTCTCTTGTTTTGGATAATTGTTTGTTTGAAAGACTTAATTGCGTCCAGGAATTTGAGGTTATTTTCTTTCATGGTTTTGTCCACTTTTGGCATTTCACAAGTCTCGGAGCATGATACACTCTCTGCTATAATACATTTGATAATACACGTAAATCACTTTATTTTTTTAAAATAACTTACATTTTTTCTTACTGCTGTAACAAACTAATTTCCACAGGGGATCAATTAAAATCTTAACTGATCTTATCTCAGTGCTTGTCTATTTGTGCCCATATTCCTTAAAGTTTGTTTTATCTGACCAGAAAACCTTGTCTGTCTATGGGATCAGCCCTAAAGCTTTAAGGGGGTTTAGGTGTTTGGAGTCCAGATGCCTTTGAGCTAATGATGCATGATGGTAGACAGGAATACCTGGTAGTATATTTTGACCCCACCAGTGTGGTCATATTTATAGAAAACCCACAAAGAAATGAGAACATAGTGCAACATTGAAACTGCAGGACTGATTTGGCATAAACGTACCATTACAACACACACACACACACATACAGTCGAGTTGAACACTTGGATATGTGGTTTAAAATGCACCTTTGTCCAGAGTGACTTACTGTATTCATTCTGATCCATTGAGGGCCTTGCTCAAGGGCCCAACCGCTGCAACTTGGCAAAGGTGGGGCTAAAACCAGTAAACCTTTGAGCCGATTATGACTATCTTTGTGGCTTTCATGTCAATTAGCAGATCTCGGCCAATGAAAATGCTGCAAATCTCCCTTTTTGTATTTTTGGTAGTTAAATGAAGGATCAAATGAATAAACAAATAACTATTTATATTTATCTGTGATTTCTCTCTTATCTGTGTGACTTTTAACCATCCATACTAAGCACACTAGTGCAGATCTAGTCATGTCACCCTCTGCATCAGTGGGCTCTCTCGGTCTTGAGACGACCCGCTTGTTCTCTCATGATCCAGTCAGCAATGTGTGAGAAGTGGGACACGAGTCAGGACTCTCTGTCCCCCTCGGGCAAATCCAAAGTGACGGACACCGACCAGCTTCAGGAATAATTTGCACCCCCCAGGTTCAGCCGAGGCTCCACTCATAGCCACTAATTGCAGAGACTCACATAAGCTTACGAGGGAACAGACACATGACGTTATTAACGCCTGACACAACACATGTGGGTAGTTGCGGATCGGGCGTTTTATGGTATTCGAGAATAGCGCCAGTCTGACGGAGGTTGTGGGGTCAGCCTGAAAGAAGCAGACTGGTGGGCAGCGTTAGGCATCATTGCAAAATAAAAAAGGAGAAATTGATGACCTGTGGTCATGCAATTTGATTGTATTTGTTGAAGAAATGGCATACCATTTTCTTTCGGTGCATTTTGAGATGCCGTGGCACATCACTTTTTATTTCAAAAGAGTTCTGTATTCATTTGGCAGCATTCTTGCCTAAAACAACAAATCAGTCCATACCCCATTGCCATATCACCACCGTTCCTTCCGTGGACCATTTTTGGTACATACCGACCACTTTAGACCGGGAACACCCCACAAGAGCTGCAGCTTTGGAGATGCACTGACCCGGCTGTCTAGCCGTCTCAATCTGGCCCTCAAACGTCATCAGATTCTTAAACCATCTGCGATTTCTCCTGCTTCTACCATCCACTTTGAGGATCAAGTGTTCATCAGTGTTATTCTCTTCACCCTTCAGTGCTCATAATGTTATACCTGGTTATGATTTGCTTGTTACTCATGCCGTTTCCCTCCTAGACATTAATATTTTATAGTGTTACTGAATACAGTGTACATATGTTATTTTTTTATTCATAAAGTACCAGCTTCTATATAATGTCCACTAGGCCTAATCAGATTCCCCCAACTGTGTTTTAGGGTCATGGAATAGAGGATCATGTGAGGACAAAGCTCTGAGTCGACTGGATATCGCTGCTCTGAGCTGGTTTAGACATTCTCAAGGAAGAAACCTCACGCATCTTGTTCTTGTTTTGCCCCACGTGTCCTTTAATAATGACCTCAGTTCATATTTTACCAATCGTTCTGCTTTCTGTTCTGCTTCCTACAACTAAAGGTAAGGACAATTAAATTGTTCTTAAAGTTACTGATGAATATTGGCTCAGTAAGATACGGATAGTTACTGTGGTGTGACTTTTTTTTATTCAAGTATTTTACTGGTTTAATGCATTCTAGGGCATTCTAGAGTTGTGTGTTGTTGATACGCTGACTTTTTTCTTCATTGCAACACACACACACACACACACACACACACACACACACACCCATCTAACAGAAACAATCCTGACATTTTTTTTGCGTCTTTCAAAACACAAAAGGTTATAAATATTTTCCATATTTTTTCCCCATTTATAAATATTCTCTTTAAACCATGCTATATATGAAATTTTGTAGTTTGTTTTAAGAGGTGTCTTATTATATCTCGTATGTATTTATTTTTGCTAAATACATTTCTAAGGAAAGCTAAAGAATTTCTTATCCAATGAATCGATCGAATAATCAGAAGAATACTCGATTACAAACATAATCCATCGCTGCAGCCATAATGCATTCATAATCATCTTGTATGCGAGTGTACTATGATTAGTTTAATCTTGCCCTTATTTACCCAGTTTAACAAAGAGGAGCGGTCTCATACAGTCCTTGTGCTAGATAACCCAATAATGTGGGGTCGTAAGCTTTCACGCTGATGTTTCTGAAGCTTTAAACCAGAAGTGATATGTCATTGTTTGATTCATTTCAGGGTATACGAAGTTTTCTTCTTCTTGCTCTTCAGTCGTAACCTAGTGGTTCAGGCACAGGACTAGTAATCCAGTAGTGATTAGGACTGAGCTCAGCCTAAAGAAACTTGATGGTACATGTGATAAAAATGACTTTGTGATTCACACTTTGTTCTGTTTTGCTGTATTTGTGTTCCTGTCACGTCCAGCCCGGAGCATGTTTTTCCAGTTCTTACTCACTGCATAGCTACCACGACACAAACTGCTGTACAGATGTGCTGTGTAGAAAGCTATTTGTAGTATTTGATGCGTCGGCTTGTTTGCCTGTCCACCCACTTCACCGTAAAAACTTTATTCACGCCAGCAGCTGACAGGACGACAACATTAGTGCAGTTTGGTTTCGTGTTCAACAAATGTTGCTGTTAGGGACAGACATAACCTCCCGGTCAAGGGATGGGATTAGTTATCTGAAGATCGCCGGTTCAAACCTCACTACTGCCAGGTTGCTGCTATTGGGCTTTTGAGCAAGGCCCTTAACCCTCATTGCTCAGACTGTATACTGTAACTGTAAATCGATTTATTATTTTTAAAAATAAAAATACTGCATTTGTCATTCTTTCCTTTGTTTTAATAGTAAATGCCTTTTTATTCACAAACTACGCAAAACACATTTAAATGAATACCAATCTGTCCCAACCGTTCAACTCAGCACTGTCAGACACGCAAGGTGAATAGCGACAGCGCCCTCCACTGTGTAAAGGGAATATCGATTCATTAAACTTGAATAATTTGAATCATACGTCATCGATTCTTAACTGACTCATGGTGCATCTGTACAATCTCCCTATCATGCACACTCATTGGTAGTTTTCCATTTATATTTTTACATTCGCTGCATTAATCAGCGCTTATCCAAAAAGGTTCCGACTGAATTTAATTCAAGCAATTGAGGGTTAAAGGCCTTGTTCATCATCCTACACCAGCGCAGAGGTTCTGAATGCCTCGACTCGAATCTCGGCTCTGCCTCCAGTCTAGCCGACACATTTGACAGTGCCTGCAACAGACACCAGTCGTGTCTACTGGGTGAGATGACCATATTAAGTATTCTAGCACCGTGCAAGGACCCTGCTTAGTAGATAGACACGTCCGTGCAGGAAGCATGAGCAAAAAGAAGGGGTCCGCTAGGACGGCTCACGTGTCGGACGAGGTGTGAGCAGAAACGTTCGCTTCTCGACCGTGATCAGGGATCCTCAGCAGGAGAAGATACATTGACGTCCCTAAATCAGGAGAAAAAGGGGAGAAGATGCATCAATAAATGAAAAAAAAAAGACTTAACAGTTGCAAATTGGTGGTGGAAGTCTGGTTTAACCACATAAACTGCTCCAGGCAATTTGCTCCTGCTATTCCAGCAGTGGTCTGAATTCCTGTGTGTGTTTTGTGGCCCGAGTTACTCTAAGGGACTTAAAAAAAATCTTCCTCACTATGTTGCATCTTGCTTAGTGCGGTTCATTTGTAGTTGTCCAGAAGCACCGAAGTCTGATTCAGTGACTCATAAACTGTCTTCGTGCCCCCCACCACCACCACCCACATTAGCTTCACTACAGGAAGCTGTTGAACTGATTGCTGCTGCTGTTTCTTCCTTTTTGCACATTGACCATTTCCTGTATAACACTGTCTGACTTTGCTCTCCGGTAAAACAATTTCCACACCATTGTTCTCAGGAAGCCGTCGCTTTCAGCACTCTCGCTTCATTTTTGTAAGGTTTTCTTTCTAAGAAATGTTTGGAATCAGGAACAATAGTTCAGGGAGTTTTGTATTAATCGTTCACCGATCAGGCATAACATTATGACCACCGTTCCAGTGTTGGTCCAGCTTTTGCTTTCAAAACAGTCCTGTAACTGAGCCGCTCGGTGAATTCTGACTCCTTTCTATAAGAAGCAGCGTCAACCTCTTCAGAAGTTTGAGCTACAGCAGATCGGCTGTTAGATCGGACCACTCGGGCATCAGTGAGCCTTGGCCGCCCACGATCCTGTCACTGGTTTACCACCGTTCCTTCCTTGGACCAGTTTTAGAGATTTGCTGATAGTTTAGCCACCACAGTCTGGCCTTTCCTACTTCTGAAGTCAACTCAGCCTGATATATCCCACCTACTAACAGGTGCTGTGATGGAGGTGATCAGTGTGATTCACTTCACCTGTCAGTGCTCAGAATGTTCTACCTGCTCAGTGAATTTTAGCATTTAGCTCATTTACACACAGTGAAATGCAGGATCAGGGGTTGGTAAAGTTTTGAGGAACAACGTTTCGAATTTCTGCAGTAGCTCTCAGATTTAGCAGGTGATGCCTCAGTGCCCTGCTTTTCAGCATCTGGTGGGGTTTTTCTCCAACCAGTTTTCTCCGAACTCATCGGAATTTGCCTTGCTAGAATTTCAGGCAGCACTTAAAATCCCTGAAACTTGATCATACAGATACTGCAGGGTCACGAGCAGAGGAATCATTAAGCTCTATTGTTAGCTGCTAGTGCCAATTGTTTGAAACCTATCAAGCTAGTTTTAAATCTGTTTTTCTTAAATCTGTCTTTCAATATTCGTCTATAAAATTATGAATATCGCTGATCGTCAGAAATGTCAATATTATTTCTGTTGATGTTATTTTATGCCTCCATTCCAAACTCACGCACCAGTGTTCATGAGGATGTTCATTGGATTCTTACAGTTTATTTACATTTAGTCGTAGCCTGGTGAGTAGAACTTGTAGCTATCAATCGAATGGTTGAGAGTTTAATTCCCAGCTCTGCCATGTAGCCACTGTTGGGCCCTTAAGAAAGGCCCTTAACAGTCGGTTTTGGTGGCGCCATTCAGTGACTGTGGGGCAGCACGGTGGCTATGTGGGTAGCACTGTCACCTCACAGTGAGAAGTTTCTTTCAGGCCGCCGTCAAGAGCGAGGCTGATCTGCTTTCTATCTTCATTTTGTATTTTAAGAATCCTGTCTGGGACCTTCTTGACTCCCACTTTTCTCACTTAAATCGAGGTTTCTCTCAGCCTGGCATCAGTGCCGAGCCACCTCATGTTTCAGAGTTACTCATCAGTTCGTTTACTAGAGTAATCTAGTTTACCTTTCTCGAGTACTTCCTTTAGGTCTAGACGCAGCACTTGTTTGTGCAGCTGCTAAATGTAGGAAATGTCAGGCAAGGTTCTTAGCATACGTTGTGGCGATGGTCAGTGAATCTACCGAACTCTATCATAATTAGCTTTTTGAGTAAAAATGAGCTTTTAACAGATCGATAACAGCAGCACAATGGCTCTCGAGGTCAGGAAGAAAGAAGTGTAGTGCTGTGATGTGATCAGACCGTGAGATATACTACACAGCCAGTGAGCCACGCTTCTGCACGTCTAAGCTCTAATAACGCTGCTCAGGGAGCCGTAGACCGTCTTACAGACATGTCTGGACTAGAAAGACTGGAGTGGAGTCATGATTCAGAGGAAATGCCTTTAACACACACACACACACACACACACTCTGGCTGCCACCTCAAAACCAGAGTGGAGAAGAGAGATTGGTAAGAGCAGTACAGAGGTTGAGACTGGAGACACACACGATTAAAGAATGAAGACGTATACTGTTACTGTAGTCATGATCCAGCCGGACCCTGAGGAGGCTACATCGTTATTGTCTGGTCACGGTGGGCATAAAGTTTAAACCAAAAAAAAAAAAAGAATGTGTGTGTAAGGTGCTGATTATCAAAACTTTGATTGCACCTTTAATTAGACCAGGCCACAGTTCAAGAAAGTCCCTCTTGTCCCTCTTTTCCCTTAATCTCTACTCGGTATAATTATTTCACAATTGATCAGTTGTTTTTAAAATGAGAAAGCTTCAGGTTGCCTTTCGAAGAAACAATCTAAAAGCTGGAAAGATATCGTGAATGGACAATTCGTACTTGAGTGGCTGTCCAGGGTGTCCTCCTGCTGATTAGATTTTTTTGATGAAAAAATATTTCCAAAAATGCATTTTGGAAATATTTTAGGCATTGTGTTTGGTCACTTAAATTTAAGTTACTTAACAGCCATTTGGGATCGTGCAGTAGAAATATTGTTCTCTTGGTTAAACTTTGCCTTGTCGGTCACTTATGCACTTTTCTTTTATTTCAGCAGCGGGTCAAAACCCAGACCATGTGCTCCAGGGAACGGGCATCAAACACGGCTCAGACTCCAGAAGACCAGCACCGGGTTCTACTGTAGAGCCCGAGGACGCCCCACGGTTCCTTAGCTGCTACTGCTTCGGCCACTGCCCAGACGACGCGAAGAACAATACCTGCATGTGAGTGACCGCCTCACAGTTCACACGATTCCTGGAGTGACTCGATTACAGAATCGTTTCCTCCTGGCGACTCCATGAAGCTCGAGTCGTTCCGGATCGGTTTTACTGTTTACCGAGGGCCGCGTCCCAAATCACACACACAGCACTCAGACCAGAGACTTTACACACTCGGGGTCGATAAACGGCTCGTTCACCGCTTCCTCCTACGGTTCAGTAAGAGAGTGTGATTTAGGACAGAGCCGAGATCTCAGAATGAGAAGAGAGTGAAGATAAGATAAGAGACGCGACAGAACAAAGTAAAGCAGAAGAAGATTTTACTCTGGAAACAAGAACAAACTCATCGTGTGGTGCTGATACACTGAGTTTATTCTTCATTATAAGCAGCACACACACACACACACCCCAAATTCACCTCACCTATCGAAACATAAAACTATTTATTTATTTGTGTTTGCCATTTATAAATATTCTCTTTAAACCTGCTATATATAACATTTGGCAGTTTGTTTTAAGAGACGTCCAATTTGATCTCTTATGTATTTATTTTTCCTCTCTATTAAAGCAAAAGTTAAATCCATAGCTGCAGCCCTAGTTCAGTCTACAAGAGAATAAAGATTGTAAATCGGTATCTACTGGTTTCTGTACAGGACAAACGGACAATGTTTCGCCATTATCGAAGAGGATGAAAACGGTGACGTCTTCTTAAGCTCCGGCTGTATGAAATATGAAGGCTCACACTTTCAGTGCAAGGTACACAGACAGCCTATTGATTTATTTATCATACCTGAGAACAGGAGCGTCGGGGTATTAAGTGAGGTGGGATGGCTTTTACCCGTGTACCGTTTCCCAGGATTCACAGTTTGCCCAGACGAGACGAACTATCGAGTGCTGTCAGGATGACTTCTGTAATCGGGATCTGAAGCCTGAGCTGCCTCCCAGAGAGACGGGTAAGCTTCTGCTCCATCAGATACTGCCGACAGGCCCCAGTTTGGCACTTCAGGTATTTTATTAATATTATATACACAACCTCTGTGGGAAGCTCCGTCGCCTCTTTCAAGAAGGTCCCGGGTTAGATTTCCAGGTCGAGCGGTCGGTGTCCTTTGTGGGGAGTAAGTGAGTGAATCAGAGAGACCAAATGATCCTCGACTGTTCGACACTGAACTTGAACTGATAGATCTTTTAGAATCAGTCATTACCTGTTCTGTAATGGATGTAACCTAATCAAATTGAACATCTGTATGACCTTGGGAGGATGATGCGATTTGGTGTTACCTGGTAAACTAGCTCATAGTGTTTGATTTTTAAGTAGAATCACATACTGAACTCCTTCCTGCTCATTTGAATAACTGGGTAATAAATGTAATTGATCCTAAAATGATGGTGAACGTTAGTAGAGTTAGCATCTCTGTTCTCTCAGAAACGTCCCTGGCTCCCCATTGGCTCGCGTTCCTCATCTCGGTCACGGTGTGCTGCTGTGCCCTCCTCTGCCTCACCGTGGTCTGCTACTACAGGCAAGTCCAGACCTCAGCGCCATCTAAACATTTGAGAAACTTTAAACTTTCTTTATTAGCCACGAGTTTCATATAAGCAGCTGTGGAGATGATGTATCTTTAACTTCTCAGGTATAAATGGCAAACCAAGAGGCGGCAGCCTTACCCCAGAAACCTGGAGCCCGACGAGGCCTTCATTCCAGATGGAGAATCTATCAAAGCTCTCATCGACCAGTCACAGAGCTCAGGCAGTGGTTGTGGGCTCCCCCTGCTGGTAGGTTACTGCAAACGCACTCTGACTTGAACTTCATGAATTATGACGACTTTGAGTGTTATGTTGTATTTACTTTTTAATACTATTAATTTTACTATTAGTATTTTACCACTACTTTGAGCATTTATTATTATTAATATTAGTACTATTATCAATCGGTTATTAATTACAATTAGTAATGATAATATTATTATGAATAACAACAATAATAATAAGTTTTGTGGCAGGTATCTCCTGCTAAAAACTATTTATTAATATATATTTAATATTCAGTTTTGTTCTGAGCTCTTATATTGAATGCGAGTGGCGTTAGGAGACGCGAGGCATCTATAAGTCTTATGAATATTATTTTGAATACTGTTATTATTACTTATAATGATATTACAACAAGACTTAAGACTTAATAATATTCAACATGTTCGATTTTATCGGAACGCCAGGACTAGAATCTGCAATCCTGACCCCCTCACACTGAACGATAGCGAAGACACGAGCGCAACGCAACTCCAGCAAGACTCTCGTGATTTTATTTTCACAGACAAATTTCCACTGTCTAGTGTATGGTCGGTATCACACATCATTTCAAATAAAAAAAAAATATATAGTCATTTGCTATAATTGCAGGTATTTGCAGGCTTAAGATTTTCATGATACTACAAGGATTACTAACCAAGCATTTTTTTATCACTGTTATTCTTTTAATGTAATGTGGTACCACATTTACTGATCACATCAGAGACTGTCATATTCACTCGATGATTAAAGCTTTAGGTGTCATTCCACCGCTTTGGTTCAGTGTGTAATTTAGATTAATCAATAAGCTCTAAGGTAGAAGGAATTTAAATTCTTTGACCACATGGATGACCGGCAGCATTTTATCATGCCCTTATCACACTGGACTTGAATCCTAATAGGAATGGATCCTAATTTAACTGAAACATGTGACCTTTCCTTTGCTCGTTTTCAGGTGCAGCGTACCATTGCAAAGCAGATCCAGACAGTGCGTCTAGTAGGCAAAGGTCGCTGTGGTGAGGTGTGGCTGGGTCGCTGGAGAGGGGAGAAGGTGGCAGTGAAGGTGTTCTTCACACGAGAAGAAGCGAGCTGGTTCAGAGAGACGGAAATTTACCAGACTGTCCTCATGAGGCATGAAAACATACTGGGTACGCATGGTTTCTTACCTCACCGCAGGTACTACGGTCGAGCTTAAGATCGTTGGATTATTTGCATTGTGACGTTTTAAAAGTGCGCTTGTGTAAATTTGCTGACGTCGTTCTGTAACTTCATTATTATGCCGCGTCTCACATGGACAGGTTTCATAGCAGCCGATATCAACGGGACGGGCACGTCGACCCAGCTGTACCTGATCACCGACTACCACGAGAACGGCTCTCTGTACCATTACCTGAAGTTCACCACTCTGGACACCCAAGCTCTGCTGAAGCTGGCCTACTCGGCGGCGTGCGGCCTGTGCCACCTTCACACCGAGATCTACGGCACGCAGGGCAAACCAGCCATCGCCCACAGAGACCTGAAGAGTAAAAACATCCTCATCAAGAAAAACGGCACATGCTGCATCGCTGACCTGGGACTGGCTGTCAAGTTCAACAGGTTATCACGTGTCCTGGTTTATCTTCTGACTCCAAATGAAAATTAAACGTGATTATTATCTGAGCTATGAAATGAGCAAGGGGTCTGGAAATAATCCTAGTCTGGTTCCTCTTCAGGTTTCTTCCTGGAACTCTCACTGTTGGCTTGCTTATGTGGGGCTTTTGGTCATTGCGATGTGTATTCTTATTGTTAAGAAAGATGAGTAGCAGTTACCACCAGCATTGTTAGACTATAAGAACGTTGGATTTGTCCATATAATACAATTAAACATCGATCCACGTACTAGGAACAGTTTGATCATGTTTTCTACCTCCATGACAAACACGTTTGCCTTTAAACCTTTATGAGGTTTTGTACTGCGCACATTCTGGCTGGTGTTTAACTTAATCTCTCAAAGTTTGCTAATGGTCACATAAATCATATTTCTACAAATGTAGGATTACGGAGCTACAGAGAGAAAAGGGAAAAATGGTGGCCCAATGACAAAAACTAAAAACAAAAGGTCCCAGCAGTGTCACAAAGCACAGTGGACCAGGGAAAAGGCTAACAAGATAGAATTTTAAGGTCTTCTAGTTACTGCAACTTAATGCTTGTAAGATACCAAGACTTAAGATTTAACTGCCAGTCTTTCAAGCGATGCTAATGATCTTTCCTAGTGTCCAGGGAGGTCAGATGTAAGATGTCTTGGTTTATCGGCTACGTACCCGTTTTCTTTTCACTGAACAATACTTCTGAAAAATACTCCTTAGCCGAAAACCTGACCTGACTTTTTCAAAGGAGTTCTCGGCCCACTTGAAGTAATCTTGCACTATGTTTGAGGATGACTGACTTTTGGAATCGGCCCAAATGCTTTTGTTTATCTCTCAGTGATGGTAATGAGGTGGACGTTCCTCTGAGCACTCGTACGGGAACCCGTCGCTACATGGCTCCGGAGGTCCTAGATGAGAGTCTGAATAAGAACCACTTTCAAGCCTACGTCATGGCTGACATCTACAGCTACGGCTTGGTCCTGTGGGAGATGGCCAGACGCTGCGTCACAGGAGGTACAGCTGCACACCCAAAAAAAGTCTGTGGTAATAAAAAGCACTGCAGGCTTACTGCAGCACCGAAGATACAGGCAGACCTGAATGCTCACTGTTCTTATTAAACTGCCGACTAGTCTTGTATGTAACTAATCGTGAGCATGAAACGTTAGCGTGTATGGGCTCAAGATACATTTTTAAAATGTCGCTCTGCAGATTAGCATTTTCCGTATTAATATTGCATGTACGTTTCAGCAATATCAGTGTGAGAGGCAGGGAATCTACAGGCAAGCAGAAAACACTACACATTTTATTTTATAATTTAGTGTGCAGTGAAATTCGTCCTCTGCATTGTAACCTGATCCGTGCAGTCAAACACACACGTACACACTAGTGAACACCAGGGGGCGGTGAACCCATGTGCCCGGAATGGTGATCAGCCCTAGCCACGGCACCCGGGGAGCAGTTAGGGGTTAGGTGCCTTGATCAAGGGCACTTCAGTCGTGACCTGTCGATTGTGGGAATCGAACCGCCAACCTGAACTGATCACAAGCTCAGTTCTCTGACCGCCAGGCCACGGCGGGCTCCAGTTTATGCAAGATCAACACACACATGGTGATTTTGTGGAACATTCACTGCCGTGTTCTCACATGCATGGACCAGGAACATTTACTATGGTGCTAGGGGGATAAAGTCCGGAAAGATCCGGGACGGATTTTGCTTACTTTAAGCTCCACTGGGTAAACTCCTGAACTACTGGATTACCGTGCTGGTTTAAAAGGGGCAGCATAAGATATTCAGCTACCAATAAACCAACTATTAATACTGTTTGTATCAATAGGTATAGTTGAGGACTACCAGATGCCATATTACGACATGGTGCCCTCAGACCCTTCATATGAGGACATGGTGCAGGTAGTGTGTGTGAGAAACCTGCGACCCACCGTCTCCAACCGATGGAACAGTAATGAAGTGAGTTCTTTTCCTCTGTCCTCGTGTACATGCTCCACGTTATGGATGAAGCTTAGTGTTAAAAGTTTTAGAGCTTAATTAATGATCTGGAATATGTTGATGAGCTCATCTTGCCTCCTCAGTGCTTACGAGCCATGCTGAAGCTGATGTCGGAGTGCTGGGCGCACAATCCCGCGTCACGCCTCACCATCCTGCGAGTCAAGAAGACGTTAGCCAAAATGGTGGATTCTCAGGACATTAAAATCTGAGCCACGTCCTCATTCGGTTTCTCTGCAAGGTCAGAGACGATCGACTCTCGGTGAAAGTGACGACACGAGAGAATTCAGACCCCGAAACCTCGATTTATTTTGATGCCGTCTTCGCTCCGTCCCTGCTCGACCGGTGAGGAGAACACGGAGCTTCTTCTGCTTTCTGTGAAAGCTGTACAATACCAGGCTACGAAAGAAAGCGCTGAAATGGATCATGGGAAAGACGAAGAACTGACCTTTCTGCCTTACACACCGAGCCAATTTTTGCCTTGTTCTGGGATAAAACTTTTTTTTTTTTTTTGCCATTTGGGAAAA
>JAYDZG010000039.1:2242795-2256492 GCA_034509265.1 Microcambeva bendego
GCCAAAATTCACTCATACACCTGACCTAAGCTTTTGCTCTGTCTGATTGATTAAAACCCAAATCATTTCATTCACATGAATAAAAACACTAACAGCCTGAGCATGTAAATTTTATTTTTGATTTTTTTAGTAAAGATAATGATATTAAAGCAAATTAACCGTGACAAAAGAGATGGGCTATGGGTTAATTTACAGTATTAACATGGGTTAACTTACAGTATTAAATTGTAGTGTACTTTTTTGTGTAAAAGCATTATTATTATAATTATTAATAATAATATTTCAGCTTAAACCAACTTCCCAGTAAGTGCTGCAGATTTGTGTTGTGACTCTACCTCTAAAATGTTTTCTAATGGATTTACATCTAGTGAAGCCATTAAATTGTATAAAAGGATTGTTGTGGTTTAGAACAAGAGGCAATGTTATTTCTGTATGAAGCAATTATACGATGACTAAATCCTGTTCAAGTCTATGTTAGTCTATGCAAAAATACTTAGATCGACTGTGACATTCAATAATATTTGATTGGTATTAAGAGGCCTGAAAGAGTGAGGTGGATTAATGGATTTATTCTGACACAAGGATCTGTAAAAGGTACCAGAATAAACCATGTTTATGTCAGATGGATTTTCTTTTAAATGAGATTGAGTCCGATATTAAATGAGCAAGTTGACATTCCTCTCATGTTCCAAGTGTCGCAGTCTGGGTTTTAATAAATAGCCAGGCAAACTGGAACTAAGGTGACCACAGTCAGACAGAGAGAGAACGAGAGAGAGAGAGAGGCTGAGCTTCAGTGGGACTCTGTTGAAACTGTGTTTCAGTCTGGGGTTTTTGTTTTGTCCAGTTTGGTAACTTGGGCAACAGAGATTTAGTATAAAGGAATTCGGCTGTAATTTAGTAAACAGTGCACGCTTTGTTGCATCAAAGGCTGATAAATTAAGAAAGAGATGCCAGTCTCATTCTTTACCCTAGTTTTGTTCAGCACTATTATGCACCCACATGTCCAGTTTTCCAATTGCACAACAGCTACCATTGCTTGTAGGATGAAGGCTAACATTTAACACAGCTTTTTACTCCAATTAATACTAAAAATCTGAAAGCATGTATCACACCTAACTAAACTGCATCCAGAAAAGTTTGAAACTCATCCACTCATCCTCTCGCAGCGCAGACATTCACATCAGCATGATAACCGTAGTCTGTTTCTGAGCTGCTGTTGTATGTGTTTTTTTATACAGACTGATCCCTCTCAAACTGGAGAAGCAGCAGAACCAAGTGCTGATGCAGGGCAGTAGGTAAGCCAAAAAAAAGCTTAAGGTCATGTTGACAAGATAAGAGGACCTTCAAGATTTCTTGACTTTGGTGTGGGGGGGAGGAATAGTAATCGGTCGTGTCTGAGAGAGCTTATAGTCTGGATGTAGAACCGTCTGTTTTCCACTTTTTTGGATGCTTTAAGAACCCTTAAGGGTTAGAAAACTTTCATGTGATGATGATGATGCATTAGTGGCTACACACAACCGTGGCTACACTTTTTTGCTCCACCTGCACTCATTGTTATTTATATTATTTATATTATATTATTATATTATTTATTTATTACATATTTTTGACTAAACTGCTGACTTATTTTGGACACTTTGTGTTCTCTGAACAGTGTTAACAGTAACATTGAATATAAATGGGAAACAACTAATGGTTAAATCATTATGTTGTTGTTGGACTCGACAACTGAGAGACTTTGTAAGGTATGCAAGTTTATTTAATTAATTTATTTTAGGATTTTTTTTATAAAACATACTATTTCACTGGGGCATTTTCCTTAAATATCCGTAAAATTGGGACAGCAGTGGCTTGGTGGTTAGAGAACTGGGCTTGTGATCGGAAAGTTGTGGTTTGATTCCTTAGGTTAAAATTAGGTTATTTTTTTTGGAAAATGCAGATTCCAGTGTGTGTAAAGCACAATAATTAAAAGAGTCTTCTAAAAGACAATGTCAGATGCAGAACATGTTCTTAAGTGTTTTTCTCTTTTTTTCAGGGCTGTTTTCTGTAGGACATCCTGCTGGCTGTTTAACAAAATATTTCATGTTAACGTCTGACAGTTGCTTGTGGTGATGTTTTTCTTATTTACCCTTTCCAACAGCAGAGCTTTTTGGTGTAAAGTAATAAACACTGCATAATTAATGTAATGGTTGATTAATAATCAGTGATTTGATGATGGTTAAGTAACTACTGATGATTAAGATCATGAAACTAGAGCAGATTCCTAGTGGTTTGGATTAGATTTCCATCTTTCCGGCTCCTCTGTGTTTGTCTTTATTACCTGAGAAGTTTTTAATCAATGTGTTATGACGAGACACAAACTAGATCACCTAGTCCGGTTCTGACTTCTTTTTTGTGTATCATAAAGGTTTGATTGAGAATTATAAATAATGAATGCTTATATGTTTACAAACCTGTAGGCTTACAATTCTCTCCCCAAGCTTTACTTTAACCGAACTACTCTTATGAATCTTATAGTTATACACTACAAGAGCCTGCATGTTGATATATCATCATGTTTTGCACTCTTAACTCATGTGTCTTACTAACTTTGTCCATTGCTTAAACACTTCAGAGAGCAAAGTGCTTTCAGGAAAATAAAGTTTAACAGCCACCAACCCATTTCCCTAATAAATGAAAGTGAAAAGTGAGACTGGCTGAGCATAAATGGTTGAAACACTGCCGCTGTTTACTGCCCGAGAACAATTAACTCTACTGAATCAGATTAACAAAGGTCACTATTGTCTTAAGCATTCTGTGTTGTCTTAAAATTCAGCTTTAGATTCAACTGACTGATAGTTTACTAAGCAGCCTGCTCCAGCATTTAACATAAGCTACTGATCTCCTCCTATACACCAAGAAATCTGTAATACTCAGCTTTAATAATGTGATAATCTTGAAGTCATGCATGCTTTGAGCACAGTATAATGATCATAGTTCTTCAATTGTTTCGCAGCATTTGAAAATTATTTTCTAAAGAGTACGGCTCTTGACAATAAATGTTTTATTAAAAACCAAAATAAGCATGTTATTTTTTTTTCAAAAACACACAGTAATTATTTTATGATTTCACAATTCTCAAACTTTCTTGTAGTTTATGTATTTAAAAATGTACATAAAACATTTTAAATTAAGTTTTGGTGTTTGAAAGGATGCAAATATCTTTATATAGTTAAACTAACTACTTCATCACTTGGAGCAACCAGCAATGGAAATAAATATTCATTTCAAATTTCAATTCATTTTAATTGATTGTTTCTGTGTGTTTGGGATCATAGTTGGTCTTGTGTCTAACGCCAATAAGAACACCATGTTCTGATGTACCAAAACAAACACAAGCCATGAGTTCACCAAGCCCACGCCCAAGCTGTTGTCACGCCTCAGCTTTTAGCACCCAACCCTTTGTACAGCGATTCACTTTCATTAAACAAAGCCTGGAGTGAGTATAAAACAGATCCACCCTGATCCATCCCTCATATTTCCACTCCCTCCCATCACGATCACATTCATGAGTCCATAAGTGAATTCAGAGTTTTCAGTGTAAACATAGATAGCATCTCCGACATGTAAAGTAACTACATAACAATAACACTGGCTTTTGAAATGTGGCTCCAAGCTTTGATAGCATGAGATATGTTGATATGAAAACATGGAAATGTGTATTAATGGTAATTTCTTCAGGCTTTGATGAATCTGCCTATCAATAATAGCTTTCGCAGATCTAAGATTTGCATTGTAAAAGATTGTTGGGTAAGAAGAATGATCTGCCAGTATTTAAATAAAAAGTTGCCGACTCAGAAGGTTAATGGGATCTTTTAAGTGGGACAGATGACAACAGTAGGTGGATTATGCTTCAAGTGTCGCCTTAAAATCAGTGTAATAACAGTTCTGAACCTGATCATCTTATTTATTTCTTTATTTGGACTTTTACTTACACACTGGTTACATTTGTGACAGAAACAGTAGTTACTGGTTACACAAGATTCATAAGTCGTGGACAATCTTGGATTTACAATTCACCTCACTTGCATGTCTTTGGACTGTGGGAGGAAACTGGAGCTCCCAGAGGAAACCCACACCGACACAGGAAAACATGCACAGAAATGCCCCGGACTGGCCAACCTGGGAATCAAACCCAGGACCTTCCTGCTGTGAGGCCACCGTGCAAATATCGAAGAATTAATGCTAAACAAAAGGAAGAGAAAATCACCATCTTCATTTCTTTATTAGGATATTAAAGCATTGAGTAGGATCAGGGAGCTTACTCCAGGACGTGATAGCTCGGTGGTTCAAATGGTGGGCCAGTAGTCAGAAGGTTGCCAGTTCAAAGCCCACCCCAGGTTTTCAGTGTTGGGCCCTTAGCAAGGCCCTTAACTCTCAATTGATCATAATCATGTTTAGTCATAACTGTAAGTCACAGTTGAAGTGAACTGCATCATTCAAAATCTTAGTGTATTAATTAAAGCAGAATAAAGCTTGCTTTAAAAGAATAATGTGTGCTCTCAATAAGGTCTTAGTACTGCTTTGAAATGGTGTTTCTCTCTGACACAGAAGGTATTTGTGAGATAAATTATTATAAACACACTCGTCCAACAGTGACGCTAGATCCAAAAATGTGGTTTGTCTAGTGCGATGTGATGTGCTGGGTGCATGGGAGAATCTTGACATTCCAGCTAAGCGAAGAAAGCCATAACTCTCCACCCTGTGGGATAAGAACCAAACCCAAACGTAATGACATTACGTACATGGAAAAATTATAGCTTCATATTAACAAGCTTACTAAAAATAACTGCTTAAATCCAGAGCACCTGGAGGAAACCCACATGGACACAGGGAGAACATGCAAAATCCACACCGAGAGTACCCTGGCTGTCCTTACAGCCCACTAAGTGATTGTTTTACAGATGTGGAGGTTAACACTCACAATGATTCTACGATTGGCTGTAAATAAATAATAATAAAAACATTTCATAGGCTGTGACTTCTTATTGTATAATTCTAATGTAGGAAATATGATAAAACATGAACAAGCAATGCTACAATGCACAGAGAGTTTTGTTTCTAGGTCGACTATGTTGTTTAGTCTCTGTTTTTTTTTTTTTTTTTATTATAAAAAAAGGTTTGAGAGTGAGACAGTAACCAGTGAAACCAGTTTAGCTGGATTCTTCCTACCGCCCCTTTTCACCTCTTCATCAGATCAGCCAATTAGCTCGTAGTGACAGGGTGGGTCCCGAGAAAGTCAGGTGTACCTATTTATAAGCATCAGCTCTCAGCTATATCCTCACACCCTGGAATTTATATGAAATCAAATTTTCTTCTGCTGAGGAAGAACTCTTGTAATCATGTCTCTAAACCACTTAGTCGATTCCGCAGTTGATCAAGTTGGTAAGTGGAATTTATAGTTTGTTTTGTTAATTTAGGCTTTAATTAACATTGAGAGCTTCTGATCCATCTTATCGTGACTGTATTAAGTGTAAAAAAAAGATAACTCAGGATCACAGGACTATCATAGGAAGGTTACCACCACTAGGAATAAACAACAACAACAACAACAATAATAATATTAATAATAATAATAATAATAAGAAGAAGAATAATAATGCATTGCATTGAATTGTAAATGCCATCAAAATAATAATAAATGGTCAGGTAAAAAAAACTATTAACATTTAGTCCAGCAGGACAAGAAGACATCGGTCAGTTCAGAATGCTCCATATCTTACACCAGCCTTTAGTCAGTTAGATCGAGTTTAGGTTTGCTCATGGTGCTGTGAGCTAATTGGCGAGTGCAAAGGTACAACTTCTACCTGGTTTCAACTTACATTGCCAGAAATAAAATCTGAAAATCTCAGGAAGCCAACATGTAATGAACCTACCTGCCAGCAGGGGGAAATGGAGAAGATGAATTACATTGATTACCAGGAGTCAGAGTGCTATAATTAAACCAAGGTAGAGGAGTGTCTGTTTCAGGGGTGCCCATTACCTTGATCGTGTAGTGAATGTCGGTAGATCCAATCTGGTCAACATGATTGACAGCAAATTGGACCACTGCTCCTTTGCATTTTTAACTATTACAGGTTTTTTTTTTAACAAAAACTACATCTCAGTCTGTCTGAATCATATCCCGCTGTAAATCACGATCGAGATAAAAGTAGATCACGATGACCTGTCAACTGAAAAAGTGGCTCTCAACCCACTAAAGTGTGGGCACCCGTAGTCTATTTAATTATAATCATAACTCTACCCCACAGATGGATCCACACTCCTAATTGAAAGGCTTCTCTCTCCTGTGTAATCCTAAGACTGTCACAGTGGTGGAATGAGTAGCTGGCACATTTCTGACAAAACCTTTAATCTTTTCTCCGATTTACATCATCTCTCGATGCTTTGGCTGCAGATCATCGCTATCGTTACTTGAGTAGTATCAAAGTTTAATTTAGTTTTCTGTTATGTGTAAGCTGTCTGCAAATTGGGTTCCTTTCCAAACATCAATACAATATACTACAATAGAATATTATAAAGAATGGATCTCTTTCTGCTCTGTAATGTGGGATTTTTCTGAATGTACTTTTTTTCCAGCTAGAGCGGCCAAAACGAAGGTGAAATCACTAATTACAGGGAAAGACGCTGGCAAGAATCCCAGTAAGTCTGGGGGTATGGGAGGCCTGTTTCCTACTGCTGGAGCGGGAGGTGAAAAGGCAAAAGGAGGACTGTTTGGGGGTCTACTGTCATCAGCTGGACAGAACTCAAACCCAGGTGCGCCAGGAATGGCATCAGGAGGTCCAGCCGGCGGTGGATTCGGAGGTCAAGCAGGTGGTGATTTCGGAGGTCAAGCAGGTGGTGGATTCGGAGGTCAAGCAGGTGGCGGATACGGTGGTCCAGCAGGTGGTGCAGAAGCTCCACGAGGTACGCCGCCTCACAACTTTTCACTCAAATAGTGATAACCAGTTATGGTTCTTCAAACCCCATAAACTTCTGTTTGTGTTTCTTCCACCATTACACCCAACTTATCACAATCACATAACCTGATATGCGTCTGACATTAAAAGGGTGCATATGAGGTAAAAGCTCAACATTTCAGCTTTTAGTTCATGAATCTGATACACAGTTTAAAACAAATCTCTTTTTGTTTGAACCCAGCCAATTTTACTTGTTAGCAAAAGTATTGGAACATGTGACTACCTGTCATGTTTTGTTGCCCAGGTGTGTCGATTTACATCGACTTTTCAGACAAAAAAAAAAGTGTTGAATGTCCACACCGAGTTTCAGATTTGTGTTTCTCTTGTGTAGGCTGTGCATTTAAAAATAGAAGCATAATCAACATACAATTCAGAGAGTGGTCTATGGGTGAAAAATAAGCTATTGCTAAGCTGAGAGATCATGAAAAACAACAAATATAAGCCATAACCAGTAAAAGTAATAATAATAATACCCTTAAATGACTGTTAGTTGTCATCAGCAACAACCTCCAGAGAGCAGGAGTGAATATATCACAATCTAACGTGTGCAGACTTCACTAACCAAAGAAAAGAGGCTCCACCAGAAGATGAAAACATGAGCAAGAAGTAGAGATAGAAGCTTCAGACATTCTGGAACCATTACCAATGTCATGGAAATGCTGAAGATTAGAAAAATAAAGGATCTGCTCATGATCCCAAACATACAAGCTTATCTGTGAAACACAGTGGAGGTGATGTTCACAGTTATGAGGATTCAAACCACTGAACCTGCACCAATGAGCGGTGCTTTACCCTTCCTTTACTGTGAGTAGAAACACAGGTTGGAAAATCTCTCGAAAGATGGTGGGCAAAAAAAAGTTAAGAACGGCAAACAAAGGAAAAGCCAAAAACGGCGTGCTCAAACAAAAGGAGACAAGATAAGGAAATTCAATCTCAACCTTGAGGCTGGGAACATTTAACTAAACATGTTATTTCCTCAAAAGTTCATAAAACTTAAAGAAAGTGAGCTAAGCCCTTTAAGTTCAGCTCACCCCTTTTAAACTGTTTATTTTCTTTTACCGAGTTTGAACCGAAGTTTAATCTGTTCCTCCTATTTTCTATCTATTTATATTATTCGTTTATTTATTTTTCTTTGCTTCAGCTTTCTGACATTGTTTCCCTTTTTAATTACACTTTTACTTTCTTTTCTTTCAGTTCCTGTAATACACATATCTAATGTTTTTAATACTGTACCGTCTGCCTCTCCACAAATATGCAGCAAACTAACAAAGTTTTGAGTGGGATTTTTATGCAGAGCCCAACAGTTACAATTAGCCATAATTAGCGCTTGGGCTTCTGGGAGGTGGAGTTCTGAGAGCTGCTCTGTTTCTATAGCGCCTGCTGGAGACCTCTTACAGTGTTTCAGATTTGTAGTGAGTGAAGACAAGATTCATCACTTTGCCATGAAAAGCTTCGTCAGTAGTTGTTTAAATCATTATCTCCCGAATTGTATAGCTAGTTTAAAATTTTATAGTATTTTCATTTTTTATTGGAATTTTTGTTTAGTTTTAATAAGATTTTTAGTCATAAAAGAGATATTGTGTGGCTGGTCATTAAATCACATATTATTACAGTTAAGGAAAACTACAACACATCACCTCAAAAGCCCAAACCCCTAAACTGAGGAAACAACATGTAAAAATCAAACACTAAACTAAAAAGTTAAAAATATCATCAAACAAAAAAATCAGTGTGTACTGATTTATTATTTTATAAAAAATAAAATAAACCTTTATAAAAAAGTTTTAAATGTTCTTTTTCTCTGAAAACTGTAATAATAATTATTTATTTTTTAGGTGCAGACTTCAATTCTGCAATAGACGAGCTTGCTGGACTGTAAACTGAAGGAGGAAAATCTTCATCTACATGCTTAAATATTTGATGTTTTTGAAATGATCCAACATCTGAACAGAACAAACTCAACACAGAAGCTAAATGTAACTTTAGAATGAAGTCATGAATTATTTAAGAAAGCTGATTGTTTTAAAACATTAAAGTGTATTTTTTTATAATGAATGGACACACTAGAAGGGCTTTTCCTCTTTTCTTACCTTTTCATGATGTTTAAACATGATTATGTTTATTAAATGTAAATTAATTAAATGTGTTTAAACTATTAATTGTGTTACTTCTGGTGCATTCATCCTTTGTATCTTGGTACCTTTTCTCTCTCGGCATTCCCACAGCCTAAAGGCAAACTGTGAGTGTATAGAAGTCAATTTCTTAATGTGGAAGCCATTTTTCGACTCCAATGCAACTCTGTAAGACCAGACTTCTCTGGAAACCTTATAATGAGCTTGACTGAACATCACTTATACAATTTAAGGAGCAATACTACCCCCAAAACACTACTTAAATACAAAATTAAGACACCCTATAAAATATTTTTATGGATGACCCCTAACAGGATCATCTTTGTGACACCTCATTTAACACCATGTGCTCTTAACATCTGATGATGATGATGACATTGTTAAATAACCATATATACAGTTAAGCAGTGTTCACCGTTTATTATGTGGAATTTTAAACAAGGCAGTATAAATTATCTCCCCATTAAGGATCCAAGAGTTTCATACACAGATATACTCCATTAAAAAAAGCTGAGATATGAGCTCTTTTAAAGCTTTATTTAACTGACAAACAAAATGATTTTCAATGTTTTCAGCTCCAGTGTATTTTGTTAATATGAACAAATTAAGAATCTGATGCCAGCAACACTCAAAAAGTTGAGATCCCTGCATGTTTACCTTATTTATCTTTTCCTTATTTATTCATTCGGTTTTGAAACTGAAAGCACAATTTGTTGCAGTTTAACAAGTAAAATTTTTCCACCCATGCTTGACTTTATTAACTCAACAGGCATTGGAACCCGGTACCCTGAACCATTCACTGATGAGTTTGGCTCGTCCTATTTATCTTTTGCTTTTCCAGAAACAAGATGATGGGTTTAACCATAATACTCTGAATAGGATGAATGTATTACAAAGGCTGTATTAAATACCATGATTCAAATCATTCAGTGATGTCTAAGGACTCAAATATGCAGATTTTTAACAGTAATTTGTGGCCTTGCTTACATAAACAAAGATTTTACTTGATTCCCTGAGTCTTTTCGTAACGTTATGTACAATAAATGGTTTAAGAGCATTGCAGGCTTGCATTAAGCAACATTAGGCCACAAAACCCTATTTGTTTGCAAATTTATAATGAATCCTTTTATACCCAATTGTGATACCCTCAGAAGTAGACGCTTTCAAAACAGAGTAACTAAACTATAGTTTTGCGCCATCACAAATGGGTTTGAGGCATCAAATTCAAATTCATTTATATTTACAAAAATTAAAATCAAGATAATAAGCTAAAACTTTCAAAGTAATTTGTACTTTAGTCAGTTAAATAAAGGTTGAAGAGATTTAGCTAGTGATACGCAGCTGTTTTATTGCAATTGACATTTCAACTTTTCAAGAAATAGGGTTTATAAATGCAAAATAAGTATAATCATGGCCTTAACTATTAAGACCTGGTCATTTCATGATGGAAGCATCTGGTTATAATGAGTTAGGATTGCTTACTATGCAAAGCAGCACCAAATTTTCTATCAATAATAATAATAATAAATGCAAAGGCAAGTGCAATAACAAGATAAAAATACACCTGTGCAACATTGAAAACAGATAAATGCATAGAACGGTCGGTCTTAAGTGCCACTAACTTGTTAAAAGAAAGCGCTAAGACGTAAAGGAGCACTTGTGTTTTACAGACTGCTGCTGTAACAGTAAGGCTTGATGGGTGTTTGGATCTGATATGCTTTAAAAGCTGGAGCTAGAACTTCCCTGAATAGAGCATCACTGAGCAGCGTTACAAATAAACCACGGTTTACAGTACGGGCGCTAGTGTTTTGGCCTTTTCTTTGCAAAATTCTACACTCAGACTACAGTAACAGACAGACTTTGGTGTCAGTAATATATAGTAGCTAGATTTATATGTAAACAGGTATTAAATGAAGAGAATATTGGACTGGGGAGGAGGCAGAAAGATGTAGGGTGTCTGTTGATGGACGGACAGACAGGCAGACACACTCGGACGGGCGTCTATGTGAACGTGAGGCCAGCCTCGTTGTACACTTTAAAGACTTTCTCGATGGCGTTAACGTATGCTGCGGTCCGAAGGTCCAGCCCCAGGTTGTACTTGTTGGCTGTGCGCATGATTTGCTGAAATGAAACATATTACATGATTATACAAATTAATTACATTTATTTCAAAATCTGGGTTTAAAAGTGGCACACAAAGCACCTTCGAGTGGAGCCAGTGTTGAATAGTTTTGGGCCCGTTGTCACTCATTGTGTCAAAATTATACAACAACAGAGCTTTGTAAGTAAGTACTGATCAACTCTCTCATACATGGTTAAGACCAAACACAAAACCAAACACCACAGTCGCAGCCTAATGGGTAGAGCTTTAGACTATCAACTCAAAAGGCTAAGTGTTCGAATCCCAGCCCTGCCATGATACCTTGAGCAAAGCCCTTAACTCTCTCAGCGTTAGTGCTCTGCCCCCAGCTTTAAAAAAAACAATTCCTTTCTATTATGAAAATAAAAAATAATTACAGATTCAAAACATCATTAAGATATACGAACCCTGGCGGAGCGTTCCATGGTGTAGGCCAATCCGGAGTGAACGATGTCCTTCTCAGATGCTCCCTGTAATTTATTTTCACACATATCAATATTAATATTGTTTATTGTACTTCTATATCAGTGGTGTGTGTGTGTGTGTGTGTGTATGTGTGTGTATGTGTGTGTGTGTGTGTGTGTGTAGACTCACAGCAATCCTGGCTTGAAATTCGGAGGTCGGGACAACAGGTATAGAACCTCCATGTTTGCCAAACTTTCTTTCCAGACTCTCCTGCACGGACACTAAAAACCAGCATGTTGTTTAAATGTAAGTAATTGGGTTTCAGTCACAAGATTAAAGCACAGAGAGAGAATGTGCTGACATTTACTAAAAGAAATCCGGCATGTGAAGCCAGCTCTGCCAGCCTGTGGTCATTAGGACAGAGCGTTTGAGTTTGAGTACTGAGCAGGAATAGTCACGGTCAGTTCAATATCTGGGTCTCCGAATAATTATGCACTCATTTCACTCAGTAGCACGGGGGAAGGGGCACAGTTAATGTAAGATGATGGCGAACCAGTATTATACACTGCTATTTAATTATTAACCGTTAACAAATGTCTATTGTATTGTATTTTATTTCACATCTCCTTCTTCATCATTTTTTGGCCGCACCCATTCGGGGTCGCCACAGCGGATCCAGGTCCGCATCATCGACTTGGCACAATTGTATGCCACACCCCTCCCCAACTCATTCACGCTTGGGACCGGCACTACCATATAGTGGCAAGGTATCTACGGAGCAATTCTGCATCTACAACCAACCTGGGGTCATGACTTTGGACTGTGTAAGGAAACTGGAGCTCCTGGAGGAAACCCACACACACAGGGAGGATATGTAGACTCCACACAGGAAGTATCACCCTACCTGAAGCTCAAACCCAGGACTTCTTATTGTGAGGAGGCCCCGCTACCCACTAAGTCACCTTCTAACGCCAGGTACTTATTTCATATAAGACATACAACCCTTATACAACACTGCTCATGCTGTATGTGAACAACAGCATGTAGCCACATACTTACTGAGGAGGTGATAGTTGGAGTCCCTTTCATATTTAAAGGTCAGTCTACCATAGCTCACATGGTTCAGGTTCTTCAGCCACTCAAAGTAGGACACAGTTACACCTCCAGCATTCAGGTACATGTCCTGTTCAACATATAAGCTCCATTAACACTCTTACGAATCATTCACTGCTGCACCGATTGCTTAATTGGAAAGGAAAAAAATCTCATTTACACACTTCAGTCAGAATCCAATTAAAAGTTTTTGTGCATATACAAACATACATTATTTATTTAAAGTAAGTAAATACATGTTGATTTGAGTTGTGTAGCACCACCCTGACTGGATTAAAGTGAGGGCGAGACTTAATAATGAACGCATCAGTAAATTAAATTAAATGAAACCGTGGACTTACAGGAATCACCATAATGTTCCTTTCAAGGAAAATCTTATCAGCCTCGGGAGTGGTGGGACCGTTGGCACCCTCAGCAATGATCTAGAATACAGCAACAATATCATATATTATACCTCTCGTATCTTTCGACTATGCCAGTGTTAAACACCTACAGTTATTAAGCAAGAACATTTCTGTTATTTCAAAACAAAAGTCAGGACTATTAGCACAGCTGCAGAGTGAATAAACTGGTCCTCTCCTCTCACCTTAGCCTTGATATTGTGTGCATTCTTTTTGGTAAGCTGTTTCTCGCTAGCGGCAGGAATCAAGATGTCACATTGAACCTCCAGGATGTTTCCTTCATACGGTGTTGCATTGGGAAAGCCAGTAATCGTTCCATGAGTCTAAAGACAGATGGTTATTGTCATTATCAGAGAGTTCCACTATGCAGCTGAACCTATATTCTATACATTTATAATGTCTTGTGTTCTTAAAAGTGGTTGTCACAATAGCTGTTTAATTCTACAGTACTGCCATCCCAGGGTACCAAAATCAAAGAAATGATTTAAGCAATTGAAGTGAACAGGGT
>JAYDZG010000039.1:2295764-2308424 GCA_034509265.1 Microcambeva bendego
ATGGCTTAGTGGTTAAGGTACTGGGCTGGTAATCTTAAGGTCACTGGTTCAAGCCTCATCACCGGCAAGTTGCCACAGTTGGGCCCCTGAGTGAGGCCCTTAACTCTCACTTGCAACCCATTTTGAAAAAAATGTGAGTCGCTTTGGATAAAAGCGTCCTCTAAATGCTGAAAATGTAAATGTAAATGTGTGCTCACTGCCCCCTAGTGTTCACTAGTGTGTATGTGTGTTTCACTGCACGGATTGGGTTCACCTTGATGAAAATATTACTCTAAATCTAAATCTAAAAAAATCTAAACACAAACTTTTACAGTTGTGAATTTTGTAGGACCTTAGCTTTAACATAATGGCATTGTATAACTATTATGAACCACTTTATGACTTCACTGTAAGATTAAAATAAACCTTCCTCTTCTCAGGAGCTGATAAAAGACTGGAGAACGACGAGCCTCTCTTTTTCTCCTCGTCCTCTGATGAAGAAGATCTCGGCGACATAAACAAAGACACAGAAGCGCCGATCCAGAGAGAAGTGGGCGAACAAATGCAAGAACTGTCGATATCTGAGAGGTGCAAAGTTCATTCGCGCAAGAGACCGGCAGCTGGCCACACCCCCTTTGACCTCACCCACTGCCAAAAGGTAAGATGAGACGTGTCTTCGCTGTGAGGAAGTGTTTGTGAGTGGAAAAGTGCTGAACTAAGAAGTTTCACTCTGATGACAGGTCAAAAATCTACTGCTTGGTGGATCGAGTCCAAATCAGAGTCACCATTCTTCTAAGAAGAGCAAAAAGAGCATAAAAGATGGTCAGTACGTTTGCACCCGTGCTGTTATGTTTACACATTTATTTACATATATACTAATGAGTATTAATCTCATTTTGTCCTTTGACCTATGATCAGCCGGAACAGGTCCGTCTCTGGACTGTGAGATGTTCAACAAGCTGTGTGGGATCCTCAACCAAAACCAAGTACCCTGGAGAGAGCTGGCAGAGAAACTGGGCATGCTCACGCTGGCACACCTGTACGAAGACAGCCCCACACCCTGCCAAAATCTTTTAGAAAACTACCGGGTGAGAGTCGCATTAGTCAGCAATTTATAAATAAATCATTCAGTTTTATCATATTTAATATACACTAAAGGACCAAAAGACTCCTGAACTTGAGTGTGCAGGTAAACAAACACATTTCTAATTCTCTAGTAAATACTCCAAATGGTTTCAAATCTATTATAAGAATTCAATGTGTTTGAATATTGTATATTTGGCAGTGCTAGTTTTAATTATTTGATAATTCCATGCACATAAATAATTTATTTGTGAATTTAAATATGTATGAAGTTCAAGGTGATATTAGAACAAGCAACTTGTAAATGCTTAGGATCTGTTGTGATGTGTTAAGTGTGTTGCTTACCATATTCCTCGTGTTATTGCAGCTAAGTGGGGGTCCAGTAGATGGGCTAGTCGATGCTCTACAGTCTCTTGGACTGAAGGAAGGTGTCCAGCTCTTAAGATCCAGGCAGCTCAGAGAGGAAAAGCATAGCCCAGGTAGAAAGCTCCTCTACCAAAAATCTATACAATTATAATGATACACTTAGATAATGAGATGAAACTCGTTTGAATAATGTGATTTAAATTGATAAGAATAAAAAAATATATTATTGAAAGTCACAACTTTCAAAAGCTACATGAAGCCCTCTGATGGATTGTCGGATGGATTCCTGCCTTGCCTCCGGTGTTTCTTGGTTGAACCGGACCTGCTGCATCCTCAACAAGGATAAAGTGCTGAAAAATGAAATAAACAATGTGCTTCTTGCTTGGCTGACTGTATCTCCTCCTTTACTAGATGCAACTGTTGACAGCGGTTTTGGCAGCCAGGTGATGGAGGATGACGCAGAGACTCCAGCTGTGGCCAATCACTGAGCAGCAAAGATCCCGGCCTGAAAGAGTGATCGAATGATGCACTTCCTTAGTACCATGTTGAGGATGAGACAGAAGACTGGAGAACGTCTTATGGTTGTAAGAGACTCTGAAGAATGTGTTCCTGTGACTGGTGCTCTTGATGTAATCTGTATTCACAGTTTGTGGAAGAAAGCTGGATAGAGATATGACAGAGATATATATATATATCATTTCAAAGTCTGTTCCCGTTATAACATGCCTTTAATTCACAGCGACACCACTTGCGTTCATGAGCTTTTTGTTGTGTTTCGATTTTAATGTTTTCCTGGAATTAAATCAAATGAAATCTGCAAATGTTTAAAATGTCTCCTACTAATACTATGTATTTATTTTGAGGTGTGTTTTCAGCTCTTTGTGAATGAATTGTGTTGAAGATGTTAATATGTTGCACATACCAGTATCGGCTTTTTGCTGTGATTAAATGAAATATATATTTAAAAACAACATATTTTAATTCAGTGCTCTTTTTTTTAAACCAGACATCATTTGAAACAGCTTTATTAATTTATATATATGCCTTCAAAACATACAAACAATGAAGCAGTTCATACAGCTGCAACATAATGCCATAAATACATCTAAAAGCAATAATGGAATGAACAAATGCTGCGGTATTAAAATGTGCACGCTTTTCTGGTGTCTTCGAACTATGTGAAGAGGCTCAAAGTTGCCCATAATACAGTACAAAAACAAAGTCGGAACAATTTAGCTATTAACAAATACTCAACAACACAAATTCATAATCTACACAATATATAAATAGCTCATTTCATTTGGTATTGTCAACATAGAAATACCCAGAGTGCAGCAGTGTTTTACACCGTTGAAGTGCTAATATTGGGGTTTAAATTATATGTAAGTCAAAATAAGTTAAAAAGAAAAGGTTGGCCAAAACATTCTAGACATTATAAACTGCATTTTCCACTAGAACAAATGTAGTCAAACTCCGTATTATCAGTATAATAATGGTCTTTAAATGTTTGGCACACATTTATGTGTGAAATATGATACTAAGCTGTACTTATTACTGTTGTGGGGCTGGACAGGGTCACAATGTGTCCAGTTATCCTTGAACCATTTGGTATGTAGCAGTAACACACCCTTAACAAAATGACAATCCTTCAGAGACTATTCAGAGACTAGCTAATTAGGTTTTTATGGAAACACCCGACTGCCTAGAAGCAGGAAAAATGGGCAAGCATAAGGATCTCAGTGACTTTGATAAAGACCAAATTGTGATAGCTTGATGACTGGGTCAGAGCATCTCCAAAACTGCAGCTCTTGTCATGGTCATGGGTGACCAAGGCTCATTGATGCATGTGGGGAGCGAAGGCTGCTGTAGGTTACTGTAGCTCATATTGCTGAAGACTTTAACGTTGGTTCTGATAGTGAAAGGTGTCAGGATACATGGTGCAAGTTGTTTTAGCATCAAAGGGGAACCGACACGATCCTAAGGTGGTCATAATGTTATGCCTGATCATTGCATCATGACTATATCATGATTTCTATAGTTTTAGCGCATTTGCCTCTAAAAACTACAAAAGCAAACTGAGATATAGAAGTTTTATATATTTTGGCCAATCTGTTCATTTAAATCAAATTGTACGTTGTTCACATTTACTTAGTAAACATTCATTAACACGATGATAAGGCTAACAGTCAGGTTAGTGCTTATACCTAGATGCGCAGTGCTATATCAGGTACGTCATTTTACAATATATATCGGATGTGTTAGTGTCTGCTATCAAGAGAAACTATTCTTAAACGATACTGAGTGAAAATGAGTCACATTAAAGCAGTTGAGGTAATACAGGTTAGAACTGCGAAAAGCTTCTAGCGCCCCCTTGTGTATAATTGTGGCATGTGACATTCTACTATCGGTGACTGATCAGATGTCCAGGCTACGATCAGTAAAATGGATCCAGTATATCCAGATTTTCAGTCAGTCGGTATAAACATTGAATATTTTTTTGCATTAACACTGAATAGAAGTTCATTTAAGTTAGTTATTTAATTCATGTAGCATTGCTGGTGTTGCCTTTCCAAACCTAAACTCTACCTACTGCATGAGTATCATATTTAAAGTGGTCACAAACAACAATTTTGGCACTTTTTGCTCTGTAATTTACCAGAAACTTTGTTAAATTAAAACTGATTTATAACAGAACCTTGCCCATTTTGACTGGGATAATAAATAAATGAAAAATAATTCATTATACATCTCCCATGGACATTCATTCCATTCCAATTTATTCATCATCATAAACTACCCACAAACTAAATGAATAAACTGCTATGGCTGCATGCTATTTCTTTTTTGTGGCACTACATGCCATTTTCTCGTGCTTAGGGAAAACTGCACACTATGCATTAAATAAAATATACATTCTGCTACTGTTATTTGGGAAGTTTATGACACATCGCATAACTAAACTGGGTAAAAGATATCTACAATACAATACATTATACACGATGGTATAAAGCGATGTCTGTGAAGGTGTGTCCTGGTTATTGTGTTAGCTCTTAGTGTGACAGTAAAAGGGACTGTCCCCCTAAGGGTCAAATAATGAATACATTTTAAAATAAGTAAGCTTATGAATGTGTCGCCTAGGCACCATTTTACTATTTACAATGCCAACAGTGTCATTCAGACATTTCAGTCCCTTTCATGCTAGAGAACTTATATATAAATGTAATCTGGTGAGACAATGTTTCACTTAGAATAACACAGGTGCTAGTAAGACGAATATCAAATGAAATCTAGTAAAGGTTTGTCCTGTAAAATACTTTTATAGCAACTATTTAATCCAACGTTCTACCACTGGCTTATCTAACACTAGACCCACTTGACACCTAAAACTCTTACCTACTGAAAGAAAGAAATTTGTGCTTTTCTGTTTTGAATTTCTTGTCTGGCTCAGATTGGTTCCATGAACTGTTTGACTGTTCATCACTCATCCAGTACACATGCAGTATTTAGAGAGTGGGTTGGAAAAACTCAGGAATATTAAAATATTTCCAGCTCTAGAGCTCATTCAGCAAGTCTATCATCGTCACAGCTGTAGTTTAGTATCAAACAGACATACAAAACAAGTACAAAACAAAAACCAATGCTGGCGATCATGATGCACAGTCAAGGAAGCTGATTGTCCTTACATCACAGGCATGCTCTGAAACTATGTTTAAAGCTTGAAAGAAGTTTACAGTGCATTTTCTTGCAACTCGGGGGAAAATGCAAAACGACATTCAATGAATTCAGTTTAGAAATCCACCACTCCAATGCACACATATAAAAAGTAACACTGATGTAAAACGAGCGAATGTTTCAGATTACTGTTTCAATATCTGCCTTCTCAAACGGTGACTGAAAAATAAATATTTGACAATATTTAGCAAAATAGGATTAAGAAAAAGCTCTTTTTTGTTGCTTGACAGTTTTAGTACTTGGCTTGTTGAGTAGGAAAAACAAATATCATAAATATACACGCATGTACACACACAACCCAAACTAAACACAGTCTGTGCCAACTATACAGCATATATGCAAAGTTGTTCGGAGTATAAAGCATAGCAAGAGAGATTTGAAAAATAATCAGAATGGCTATATTCACACTCCTGTACTTTCTATACGTTGGGATCCTGCGTTGCTTGTATCGATCACAAAAACATGCTTTTGAAAGCGTTTATGAAGGCCAGAGGACCGGTTGTTTCTAGATTCTTCTTCCAGCACAATCACACCCTCAGCACTGCTCATGCTTTTTCACGAGGAGCCGAGTTCAGGGCGACATATCGGGCCACCGTAGCGTAACGGCTGCCGTTTCCTCCTCATGTTGTTGCTTTGCTCAGGCCCTCGGTATGATCAGGACCACCATAAAGTAGGCGCTGGTATACTGAGCTCCAGACTCACTGTTTGACAGCCGGTTTATGTCTGTGGCCCTCGCTCCGGCTGCTCTTCTTGCTCCTGCTGGCACTGCTGCTGCTGCTGGCGCTGGCTTGGCTGTCGTCGTGAGGCAGGGTGGGGCTGGAGTTGGCTCTCTGCAGAGCACCATCCGCGAACAGTCGCGCCTCGAACGTCGCCAGGTCTAACTCACCCATGCGCAGCTTGGCTCTTAGCAGCATAGCGTACGTCCCGTAGCGTGTTTTCTACAAGAGAGGTTTGTGTAGCTCTGAATCAGACACATCATGTCTACAACAGTTCTTTGATACTGCAAGACAACATGAAGCCTCACCTCAAACTCCAGATACTCTTCACGTTGTTTGGCCTCCTCCTGGTCCTTCCCTTTGGGTTTTCTTTCCTGAGGGACGGACCGCGGCTCCTGAAGTTCGGCAGAGATGGATCTGAAACGCGTCTCATGAGATTTCACCTGCTCCTCCTAAACACAGAGACAGAAAATGTGAGTAAGTAAAGTCAACCTCATCAAAGATGCATTCCACAACTCCCGCACGGATGTGAGCCGAAGCTAGAAATTCTCAAGGGTAAGAAAATGAAGGCCATAAAGCATAATGGTCAAATCTGATACATCTAGGTACCTGGGAAAGTTTGGTAGTGGAGCCTGGCAGCAGAGGCCGGCTAAATTTCCTCTGAGATCCAATGGCTGCTGGGAATGGAGGGGCGGAGAACATGGCTGCGACCGTGTTAATGCGAGTAATCCAAGACTGCATCTGTTCGGCATTACTGAAAGAGGAAACAGTGAATTATTAATTCATTTAGTTATTTAATTTAAATTCGCACATACGGATGGATTTTCATATTTGAGACAGAACGTAAAGCCTCTCACCATCGCTGGGTGTTCTAGGTTTACATTCAACTATTAAAGTCGGCCGTGTTGTGTACTGTAGTTTTCAATTACTCTATCATTCAGTGTGATTTGATTACTGATCAAAAAAATCTGTGAAATAAGTGAATTTTGAAAAATGAGGGCTGCAAAATTAAGCACATGTCGAAATCCCTTTAAATCTCCTTTGTGGTGATGGTTTACACCCAAGAGAAGTGTGATAAGCCTGTGTGTCCAGAAGAGGGCAGTGTTTTCCTCTGGTCGCGTGGATCTCTGCAAGGCTCCAATTAGAAAATAAATAACAGCTGGTATCACACTTTTCAGAAAATCCAAGTGCCAGGCATCACCATAGCAGATTGGTATCTGTCATCCAGTAGATGAGACTTAATTGTAATGACTTAACCATCTTCATCTTCTACTTAAGTCCACATGTGGTGTGATCCAGCACATTTCGTACTGCTTTAGTCGTTGCACATCTTTTTTATCTAGGCCAGGCTGAGGAGGATCTGTTCCCCTGAGAGCCACATGACAGAACATCTATCTGGGTGGAGCTCTCGACCAGGCCACAATAAGATTTTCATTTAATCAACGCACAGAAGTCTTGGGATTCAGGGATAAAGTCATTTTCAACATCTGGAATTTCGTGTTAACAAGAACTTGCCTAAAATAATGAACTGTATTGTCTTTACACAGAGTGAAAGACTTACGGAGCCTGGAAGAGGAAGACCCTCCAGTCAGCAGTGCGTAGGTAAAAGACGTTGGGTCTCTTGCTGTAGTCAGCTGCTTTCATGGCAAGAGAGTGGTGGATGGACACAGCGTTCTTCAGATCCTCATCACACAGCTGCTTATTGGCCCCAAATTCATTCTGGAAACGTTAAAGCAGGAAGGTGCATCCAACAAGGACATAATAATGGGCATGATAGTTTAACAGTTTATCATCGTGAATCAGATAATAGTGAGAGAATAAGATGTGCATCCAGCAACACTGTTTAGAACTAAATAATTACATTTAATACTACTCATCTATGGCAACACCAGTTTATAGTTATGTTGGCAAAAACCTCACTGATTGTGTCCAACAATGACAGCTTGGCAAAGGTGGGGCTTGAACTGGCAACCTTCTGATTGCTAATTCAGTAACTTAACTGCTGATCAGCCACTGCTAGCTTTCGGTGGAATTAAAGAAGCATGCATGTGAACTATATGAAATGATAGCTCATTTATCTATTTTGATTATCATTTTTTTATCTTTCTGTTTATTTACTTAAGTATGTATAGTGGGGGATTTTTATGTTCTTTGTTGTTTCTGTTTGTAAATGTAATTTTATAGGGCACCACTGTTACTGGGTCAGAAAAAAAATTAAACTATTTACACTGGTACTTTCCTCATTCAAAAGAAACTGACTGAGTTACCTTTTGCAAATAGAGCACAAGTCCTTTAAGGATGGCATAGAAGGACTTCCATCCTCTCTTCCCCCGGGGTGCTGTTAAAACATTAAAAAGCTTTAATAAAATAATTCATTTAAAACACACACATATAGATATCTTTTGTTTGCTCTGATCCGTTTCACCATGCTCAGTGAAATATTAAAGGCAGGACGTACTTCTCTTGCCGTCTGGGTCGGCGTGGACTTTCCGCACTAGGAAGCCGTTCTTGTAGACCTGAGCTTTGGACTGCTGAGTCAGAGAGACTAAAGGACCCCCTCCACTAGTGACCCGCTTTAAAGTGTGGGACGCCGAGTCCGTCCTGCTGTCGGTCATCTCTGACACTGACTGAGACACGTCCTCTTCATCACTGTTAGGAAACCAACACAAAAACACACATCCAGTGCCTGTCACCACTCGCTGAGCAATTGTTACTGTACATCTGATTGAGTAACAAACACAGACGTGTTTTATTAATTATATTTTAAAGAGAAGGAGACAGTGCCTCACTTTGAGGTCATGTTGCCATAAAATTGGAAGCAAAAAATCATGCAAATAAAAGTTTTAAATTATTTGTTTTAAAGAATTGATTGGATACAGCAATGAGTGTTGCTGAAAAATCTAAACTGGGCTGTCCACATACATTTGGTCAAGTGGTGTACCTCTGAATACAGCAGATGAGGAAGATTATCAGCTCAGAACTATCCAAATTATTATTTATTATTATTTATTATCCAATTACTTACCGACCAGTGCAGCCAGTCATTTAAATATAAGAACCTGATTGGATTTTTCTTTTTATTTATAGTTACAGATATTGAATAATTCAGTGGCACATAAAAATACTAATTTAGTGTTTTTATTCATTTTCTCTCTTTTCTCCCGACTTTAACATTTCCTGTTGCCCAAATGCATTGTGCTTCCTCTTTGATATCTGGCCTGCTTTAGGAGAGCAGGATACACCTCCCGGGTATGGGTACAGTTAAAGTCAAATTTGGGTCAGCTTTGTGCATGGAGAGCCACACCCTGATCCCCATTATTCCTCAACTCTGTGAGAACAGCAGCAGTTAGCTAACAGAGGTCATAATAAGGTCTCCGTATGAGCGATCTATGTACTCACCCTGAATGAACAACAAACGCTGTCCACGATTAAAATGTCAGCTCTGATTTGTTAACGTTTTTTTTTTTTACCGCTGAGCAAACTGAGCAAGTTTTTAAAATCTTTCTGTAGGCAAACATTTCACACAGATCAGCCACAATAATAAAACCCTGGACAGGGACCCTCGTCAGTGGGGGTGGTATACACAGGGCAGCAAGTGGACAGTCAGTTACTATGGTGATGGTGGAAGCAGCCGGAAACTGAACAAATTTAAGGACGTGAGTGGCTTTGAGAAGGAACATCATTGTGAGGTCACTTATCAGATGAACATCTCTTTTTTTTTTTTTGCAGTGCACCTGACTGCCCTAAAGCACGGCTGAACGTTGTACCTTTAAATAACTCTCCTCTATCTGGTACACAGACTTTTCTCCCAAATGGTAATGTTCTCATCTGTTGCCTAGTAACTGCTAGACTCCCTGCCAGGATGTGAGAGTGCCAGTACAAGAGAAGCCACGCCGCTGAGAGAGAAAGTGAGAGAGCGCGAAAAAGAGGACGACAAAGGCGGTGCTGCTGAATGAAAGAGAGCAGGAGAGGAGCCGAAGCCAGGGCTCGCCTCCCTCGTTCACAACAACCGAGCTAAAACCCTGGAGGAGTCAAACGGCCCAGCACGCCTCGCACCCGCTTGCCCTCTCACCCTGCGTGAGCGTGCGTACTGGCGCCGTTACCGACGCGCATCAGCCAGAGTGAGATTTCGACCTGTAATTACACAAATGCAGCTTGGGAGCGGTAGCCATGGAAACAGAGTCCAGAAAACTCAAAGTCTAAATCAGGGGCTAGGGCATCACGTGGGCCTCGCCCAGGTTAGAAACACATCAGCTCAGAATAACGGAGCTCACGGTGTGAGCACTGCAGGTATTTTCACAATATTTAGGGCACATCCAGCATGAGAATCAGATTTTGCCAACAGTGCAACACTGTAAAAACACATTACAAGAATTAATTCGATTATTTTAATGAGTATTTACAAAAATAAGTTGATTATCAACACCAGAGAGGAAAGTGAAATGCTATTTTGGCTATTTGTTACTGACCAAGACTAAAGCCATCGATCGGCAGCAGAAGTAAACAGTAAAGTAAAAATGTTCTTTGTTAGCAGATTTAAAAAGGAAGTGTTGGGGTAAAACTCACATTGTCCAGTGCAGCTTTTCATTCTTAATGGAATTGTAGAGTGCCTGGAAAAAGAGCAATAAAGTTTATTTCACTTAGACTGAACATAGTGCAGCACCATCCACGTATTTCCATGTGTGCAGAATAACTACAGACCGGCAGGATAGGAATCGAGTGCTGGGTGTGTTCGGAAACTCCCATTGTTAACAAGTGAATAATAGAATGATAGAAATAACAACTGATGGTTAAGAGCCTTGCTCAAGTGAAGGAAATACATCACATAAGCGACAGACATGTCCAGGCAGTCTTGTGGTTTGAATAATGTCAGTAGATATATTTTTTGTGTTGACAGAATGATAGAAAACTGATGAACTGTCAGTTCTTAGGGTTTAAGCTTAATTATCTAATATACCTAATAATAATGTCTTTTACAATGATTTAAAATGATGTAATGAAAATAATCAACCTAAATAAACAATTATTTGATGCAGATTGATGTAGATGTCACTTATCGTTGTGGCATGGCCACGGTAATACTGGTTTGTAATTTAAAAGGATTTATTTATTCTAGAAAACCCTGCTAGACATGTAAATTGTGAAAACGTACAGTAGGACACGATGGGTGAAGATAATCTAGACTTATTTATTTTGGCAAAGAGGAGTAAGCCCAGTTACAGTCAATCATCATTTCTAACAATAAATTCAGAAGTATATGTAACCCACTATATGTTCTGAAATCCACAATGTCCACATCGCTTTTAGAAGTGTGTGTGAAGCATTCAGACACAATCCCAGACCTGCCTAGAGATCTGTCTACTGACACTAAGTGGTTGATCAATATTATCAAACGATATCCAACATTTATGACTTTTAGCTAAAAGTTTGGTTTTAAAAAGCTAAAATAAAGCTTTACACCAATTTTTCAATATTTATTCATCCACTAACCTACATTTCCCAGCTTCATAACAGTAGCCAAACCTTTTCCTGCTTTAAGATTTGACCTTAAACTTGGACCCATCACTAGAAACCTATTGCTTCATGTTCATTTTAATTACTCATATCTGGAAAGCAAAGGTCAAAAGCATAACAATGAGCAAGATCATAAAAGAAAACCCTGAAGAGCAAATTAATGACAACAACCAAACCAGCATTAGCAAGAAAACCAAAAGTGTTTGTCAAATGCCTGCCAACCACACCGACAGCCATACCTTCTCCTTCTTCTTTCGTGTTTGTGGATGGTTCTGGCCATCCTGCACTTTTCCCAGCAGGTCTGGAAAGGCCAAAGGCCTGAGAGAACGTGAACGTGGAGCTTTTGTGTACCGAAAAGGCTCCATGACATTAAAGTCCCGGCCACACCTGACCGAGCAGAGGGAGCGCGACCTCAGCCGGCCCGCCGAGTGAATACTGTTTAAACCAATCATGTTGAAAATTGGATTATCTGAGCTCATATATTAGGCTGTCAGAAAAAAAATGTTTGCAAGATTTCAGTACCAGAAATTTAGCTGAAAACAAATCTGAAAATAAGGAATTATGAAAGCAATATTCTTCTTAAATCATAAAGATGAAGTCCTCCAGTCGTTCGTCTCTTGTGACTATATTTCTTTTCACGTTGACCCCAGAAGCTTGTACTTTCCGGTATTGTTTTGGAGAGAAAAGGTTCCTGAGTTAAAACCATCAATAGGTTCGTCTGTGATACTTTCTACGAAGGATGGTCACAACTTTGTCCTCATGCCTTTTAGATTCCTTGAACATTTGAACCCTATATTGGCTTTAGAATCATCTTAACAAGCTTGGCTCAGTTCCTTCAAACGTCTGAGAGATCTCAGAAACTTTCTAAAGGGTTCAAGACCATTGATAAAACAATTCATAATTCCTGGAGAAATGAAGACACCCAAACTGTGAGCGGCATCACGAGTGGAGGTGTGTTCTCTGAGGTCCTGCAGATACCCTGCTGATATTCTGTATGTCCCTGTGCATTCTTGTAGTATTAAGCAAAGCTGATATAGGTTACGCTAGCAGGCACCTTCCAGAAAGAAACAAAGACGGAAAAAAAGGAAACTTGTCGAGGTAAAACACAGACTGCAACAAAAGTGGGACTGAATCTCCCATCAAATTTTCAAGAAGTACTTGCTGCTGCGACGTCACAGTTCCAACCCCCTTTGGGACAGACATAAAGACATTAAAACAGAAGACGGCATGGCACAGAAAGAGGACAGGAAACAGCGAGACAGAATATAGG
>JAYDZG010000039.1:2338044-2356949 GCA_034509265.1 Microcambeva bendego
GAGAATTTGTGCCCTCTCCGACAATGCTCAATTAAGCTATCTGGTGTGTTAATGGACAGTCCTGTACTGAGTCCCGTTTTGCTGTCTGTGCTCTCTCTGAGACAGGAGTCATACCCTACCGCATGATAATATCTGTCATCTAGCCTTGGTAAACAGTTATCTTCTGTATATTCAAAAGGTTGATGATGAAGTATGACAGGACTGTTCATCCTTGGCAGCTCTGGTTCATCTGATTGCAGGTCTCGGGTGTGAGATACAGGACTAACAGGGTCAAATCTAGCATGAAATGTAGGGGATGTTCGTTCTTTGAAAGATATAATTGCAGATTTCTCACCTGGATGACCTGACTCCTGTTCCCAATAATCCTGTGTTAAGGGGAAATTGTTCTCTGTAGAAGGTTCTGTGGAGGTTCTGTGGAAGATCTTTGCTCCTCTGGAGTAACCCGCTGAATTGGGGCTGTCTGACCTCACACTATTTAATGATGATGGGATAGGGGATGGAGATTCTCTGTCTTGCATAAGCGTTGTGGTTTCTCGTGGTGCACTACAGAATATTTCTGGTTTTGTAATAGGCAAGAGACTCTTCCTGGCATCTTCAGAAGCTGACTTTGATGAACACGAAATGCTAACATTAACCTTGTGGGTTTGGCATCTGCTTTGATTTGTTTTTTGACTGATTTGCTGGCTGAATGGTGTTTGAGCGACGGGTAAAGCTGGAAATTCACTTTGGATAACTGTGGGCTTGCAGGTTGGCAAAGCTGGACTCTGTCTATACCCCTGCCTAGGATCTCCACTGCTTAACACTTTCTGGCTTGTGATCCCTTGAGATCGAACATTGATGGGATGTGACATGGTGTGATAATAATGCCTAGCACGACTGAGCTGGTCAGATTCTGAGATCCTGGGAGTTACAGGAATAGTCTTTTGATGATTGTGATTCATGAGCTGTGTATTTGCATGCAGAGATCTTACACTGCGTGGCATCACAGGAGACCCAGACCATGAATGACAGTGAAAAGGTTCTCTGTGTAAAGCATCACAACCTCTATCAGGAGTGTTAAGTGCGAATTGACGCCTTAGTTGTGGGGAACCGAACTCTTCCAAGGCACGATGTGTAGCCTGTCTTGCAATCGAGTCTACCACTGCTCGCTGGAGATTGGGGGAACACCTGGATTGGTTTACAGACCCTGTCAAGGTATGCTTTGCATTGGCATTTCCAACTGATTTCCACCCCACTGCATCAATGAACCTCTTACTGCTTTGAATATAATTGGCTTGATCATCCCAAGCTCTTGTAAAAGGATTTCTTTGTTCATTTTGGCACAAAATTTGACGCTGTCCTCGAACTGACTTAATATTTGCTTTCTCAACATAGTAGCTTGTGACAATTGATTGTTTTCCTTCTTTTGCTGGTCCACAGGATCTTCTAACACCAGTAGGTGTAGCTGGGGCTGTAAAATGTCCAGAGAACCTAGCCTTATTTGCATAGATTGGCTTGTTCTCTGATGAGTAAGTTTTGGCAAGGGCACAGGTACCTCCTCTGATCCCTGGTTGAAGACCAGAATATAACTGATGATTGTTCTCATGGGGCAAACTCTTCAGAGGAGGTGCTGGTTCACTTGGATAGAATGAAGATTTGCTGTTTAAAAGGTCGTGGGTGCTTCTCATGCCTTTATGTGGGGATCCAGGGAGAGGCTGTGGAGGAATGTTTGGGCCTTGCAACATAGTGGACTCTGTCCTGTTTATATTGTCCAGCGCATTCGCTCTATTGTCAGACACAGATCTCACCTCCACAAACAGGTGGACACTTCCCGAGTGAGCCATTATTTTCACCAGCCAACCTTGTAGAAACACATTTACTGGTTGTACATGGTTAACAACACAAGATGCATCGTCTCTGCTTTGGAGTGGGGTGCGTAACCATAGAGGATTAAATACTGGACACTGAAACTCATGTTCAACCGGACCTGCCAGACACAAATGCAAGACTTAATTACATTTAAGCCATATTAAGAAGTAAAATCCTAAATAACTAATCAAAAGTATGTGCATAGCTGACACCTGACCATAAGCTCTTCAGACGTCCCTTACCAAAACATTCTGCACCTGTAACGTTGTGTCTGTGAGGATTTATGCGGATTTAGTAGGAAGAGCTTCTGTAAGGTTAGGCCTGACTCACATTCCCATCTAATCCTTTCAAATTTAGACCTTAAGAATACAGGTCAGATGTTGGTTTGACAGTTCAAACTTAAGGTCTGCCGCAGTTTATGTTGAATTATTTACCCTAAACAGCAAAACCTAAAGAAATTAATTCATATTTTTATAGACATTTCTCACAATTCTCAGCTACCAAACCGAAACACTGGCATATTATATATGTGGCCGACCACTGTGAGGTGATCTGCTTTTTTTATTCTGTATCTTATTGCATTAGTCAATTACTCACTTATTTTGACAATAGAACATGTGGCATTGTAAAACTGTAGGTGAAACTCAATCCACTCGGCATGGAAACCAGAAACATCCTGAGACAGACACCTCCTTAATGAAATGTCTGGGTCAGGTTTCTGGCTGGAAAGACCAAGTCACCAACAAAACAATGCACTGTTTTTGCATTTGTCATTGAACATTGTCTTCAAGATCTGCAATATGTGTCTGTGAAGTGTAGTATCGTATTTTAGTGGAAATGTTCTACATACTTTTCATATAAACCCCAGAGAATGCAGTTTAGTTATAAATAATAAAAACAATTTAAAAACTTCTTTAACAATTAGTCTATTATATTATATTCTGTTCAAACTTATATTGTGTGCTAATGTGTTTACTGTATTTTACTATCTTTAACCTCATTCAACCCCATTAATGCACACAGTATTAACACAATAGTCATATAATATCATAACACTGTCATTTCCAGAATTTACATTATTTTTATTTCATGGGAATGTAAAAGGTTTTCCAAGAAGTTAGTTTTGGACCATGGTGCTGTTCCAGAAATTAGCTTTGGTTTCTTAACTAAGGCAGCCATTGCCTTGTGGTTGGAGAGCTGGGCTTGTGATCAGAAGGTTGCCGGTTCAATTCCCAGAGCTGACAGGTCAGGACTGAAGTGTCCTTGAGCACCCAACCTCTAACTGCTCCCTGGGCGGCGTGGTAAGGGCTGCCCACCGCTCCGGGCATGTGAGCTTACTGCCCCCTAGTGTTCACCAGTGTGTGAGTGTGTTTCACAGATTGGGTTACAATACGAAGGACGAATTTCCCTGCACGTTGATGAAAGGAGTATTCTAAATTCTTCTAATTCACAGTGGTCCTTCTAAAAAATGTAGATTTTTCTTTCAAGCCTTGAGCCCTTTTTAAACTGCATTAACTCCCTGTTTGATGTAATGTTAGGGTGTATGTAATGAGGGTGGTTGTTTTTTTGTTTTTCAGTGACCTGTCGGCTCTGGGAATTTATCTTCTTACTAAAATTGTAGATAGACAAATGGTAGAGTGTTTTAAAAGATTATTGTTGTCTTTGTCCCACATTCATTTAATTTGTTTCTATCTTTTAATCCTCACTGCTTACGTTAAATATTATTTTGCAACACTTCTTCAGATATCATCAGTAAAAAATATAAAAAATGAAGTAGCAATCACTAGTAAGCTTTTACCTTGTAAGGTCTGAGGACAAATAGAAAAACAATTATGTAATAATTTTAAGATCATTTTATGTATTTAACAAGTTTAAATTAAATAACACAGTTCAAGGTCTGGGAACATACATTAAAACCACAAATAGTCCATTTCTTTAATCATGTTCTCTAATTAATTTAACTATTAACAGCTAATCATTTAACTTGGAAGTTTAGGATGATTCATTCTTATTTTAAAGTATTACCAGAACTAAGAAGAGCTATTTTATGACACATTCTCAGCATGTAGGCCTACCTACTTTCACTAATAGGATTGCCTCACTCCCTTTATCCTCTCTGTCCTAGCTGTTTCAGTATGTCTTGTTTACTTTACCTTGATGCCTTCATCTTGATTTTCACAACACCTTCTCAGAAGCAGGGGGAAATCATAGGAAGGTCACTGTTTAGACAGAGTTGGTAGATCTGGCTTTTCCCTCTCAGATGAACATAAGTGCTGCGAGCTCTGATACATCAATACAGGATTTATGTCTGTTGTTCGGCTTAGCAGAGCTTCTTCCTCCTCCTTCTCCTCCTCTGCTGCAACCTGTCTTACGTCCAGCACAACTCTCTCTTTTCCAAGCCTGTGACTTAGGCACTTAAGACCCACCCAGTGTAGTTATTTGACCAATCACAAAGGAAACCTGAATGCATGTGTGAGAATTAGAGCACTTAGCAGAAAGGACAGAAGGGAGAACATTCAGCCGACTGTGCCATAAAGTGAACGCAGGTAATGCAGATGACTCTGGACTGAAACATGACAGGGTAAACAGAATGACTTAGGATTACCTGAGAATTACAGTATACCAACTTACATACATTGTTCATCAATGCTTAATTTGCATATAGTATATTGCATATATAATTTGCAATCTACTAGAAAACAGAATGTAGATGTGATTCCATTAACATGAACATTTTTAGCATTTTGCAGATGTCTTTATCCAAAGCGACTACCATTACAGGTACAGTATACAGTCTGAGCAATAAAGATGTAGGGGCCTCGCTCAAGGGCCAACAGCAGCAACCTGACAGTGGCAGGGCTAAACCAGTTGCCATTGGATTTCTAGCCCAGTACCTTAACTACTAGGCGACTATCCTCCAGGTTAGTTGTGCCAGTCTGCAGCTCTCCTCAGCCTGGGTGGTTTTTGAGCAGCAGGCAAGGGTCCCAAATGTGCTCAGAAAAAAACAAGCATGTCCAGTATAAGATGCAAGGTAATACAATGTAAAGTTCTTGGTGAGATTAGTTGTAGTGTGTAGGCGATGTCTGTGATAGCTTCCTCAGAGAGAACATGTCTGCTGAAGCTTACAACAGATATAACTGGTATGTCTGTTGGGTGCCTGGGCAAATTAGCAAGAATATAAATAAATAAGCAAATATTTCATGTGCTATGTTGCATATGTCACGTGCTAGTCGGCTGCTAACATTGGCAAGTAGAGATGTGCAAGCAACTGAATTTGCAAGGTGAAGTTAGGCAATAGGAAAGAAAATTGCAAAAATAGATTGTTTAATTTTGTTTCATTTTAAGATAGTAGTAGTAATTTTGTATTTGCACTAAGCTATGTATCTATAGCTTATTACACATGACACAACCCTAGTTCTCTAAGACGTCGGTTGTCAGTTAAATATACTTGATACACTCGATACACTGAACTCAACAAGGAATAGTCCATGTGATTGCGGGGTTGGCTCATAGGTGTTGCCACACCTCATTGTTTTGGCATTATTTTAGGCTGGATGCCCTTCCGCTCGTAACCCTCCTATTTATCCAGGCTTGGGAACAACAGTTTATTGCACTGGTCTTTGCATCCTGGTTGCAAGGATGGCACCAAGCCAACCAGCAATTCTGAGATTCCAACTGGAGAGTTCAGACTCTTGACGCTGGTGTGCAGTGGAAAATCCCACTGATCCAAATGGGTACTAAAGAAATAAAGGTAAAGTGCCGAGTGTGTTGTGTTTTTTCAATTATTATTTTAACTGTTTTTCAATTGTAACACATGGAGCGAATTAACAGACTTTCCATACATTCCCAACATTTGCTGAAAACTCAACATCTTTCAAGACATTGAAAGAGGTTCCTTGTATCTTCAAAATAATTGTATTTAGGTTGGAGGTGTCCATAGTTATTCAACAAGAAGAAGATCCACATATTAGGGTTGGGACTCTTTTAGGTTTGTAGCATCTTTTAAAATGTTTGACAGTTTAGACAGACAGTTAAGAAATGGATACAAAAGGGGAATTTCTTTGCTAATGTATATGAATGTATTATGCTGTTATGTGTAAGTCGTTTGTATTATGATGTCATGCTTTTTTATATTATTCATTAAGTTTTTAAGTTTTAAGGGGACAGTTATTAGAGGAGGTTGTAGTGCTTGTATTTTTTTTGGTTTAATAAAGATTAATTAATCAAACCACTGTACTAGCAGAACCTTTCACACAAATAGCAGTCAGTGAAACACCACAACACATCTGCATTTGATAAACATAAGTAAAACATGCAGAGATGTGCTTATTTTATTATATTAACCACATATTTTAAACTCACGTTTGACTTAACTATTTTACTGCAGCTGAGACGTTAAGACGCACGGAAATAAATGACTAGAAATGGGTTGCCGAGTCAGTAAGAAATGTCAAGAATCCTAAAGTTTCAGCTTCACGTTGATAGTCAACAAGGCCATGCTTTTCACTCCTTGGGATTAGTCCCAATATCTTGTGATTTGGTGATTTTGCCAAGTAACCTTGGGAAAAAATTGCACTCAAGTAATAAAAATAAGATTTAAGATCTTCATGCAGAACATTTCATGCTGTATATCACGGAATTGTGGATTTTACAAAACGTTATTTGGCAACTCTAACTAATCGCTGCGGGTTGAATTAGCCGTAAGTACTCGTAGGGAAGAAGTGAGGACGGACGTTGAGATCGACCAGGTAACAACAACCGTGAAGTTATTTCACACATTCAGTTTTAAATGGCATTTAACACGATTAAACAGATACGCGCCCAATTGTATTAATGTTTATTGAAGCCAGATATGTATTCGATTTGGTTTAATTTGCTAAGCTAGTGTACTTTAGCACGTCGTAGATTAGCTTAGCTACTTCAGTGTATACGCAGCATATCACCCTTGGTAATGCTAGCGTTATATAGCAGCATTGACACGGTACTTATTTACGTTTTCTGCTTTAAATATTATATTAAAATATTGTATGCGTGTGTATTATATGTATATTTGCGTGTGTCTACTGTTTAACTGGCCAACCGAACAGCAGCTTAATTTTACTAAATTGTTAGCATCGCTATAGAAACAATCCGTTTAGAAATGATTAGTAAATAACAAAAAGCTTTATTTATTCTTTAACATGTACATGCCTACTGTTCCATGAATGTATTGACTTGTGGTGATTATTATGACCGCTTGCTGTGTTAAATGTTGTTGTTGGCACGTATTGCAATATTCGTTTGTGCTATGCACTATTTTCACATTTTTGAAGCCTGAGTACAAAATAATTACACTTCTATGTAAATGCACTTTTAATTTCGGTCACTTACTCAGTAAAGAGAGTTAAAGTCATGGGTTCAGTCATTGAAAGTACAGTGTCTGTGTAGTTCCATGTCATGGAAGCGATCAACCTATTTTAGTATGTTTATAAAAAGAAGAGAGGTGACTTGTTTAGGAAAGAAGGGACATATATTAAAAATGCCACACATTAACATGGTAATAAGGCTCTCATGGTACATACACTGTTTTATGTTAATAAATATTTAATGCATAGACTACATTTGTTCAGATATTTCTTCTATTCATATTTGTATTTTTTTTAAACATGGTGTAAATGTGTTATGGTTTGATGAGCCCATGGTTGAACCTTTTGGCCGCTAATACAAAATTGATGTTTGGCAGATAAACAACAGTGTGCATCACCAAAAAAGCCCATCAACAACATGCCAGCAGTAAAGCACGGTGGTGGCAGCAGTACACTTTGGAGCTATTTTTCAGCTCTGGTCAAGGTGGAGGGAGTTATGAACAGTTCAGGCTCGGAAGAGGAAGATTTGAGCATGACGATGACCCAAAGCATGGGTCAAAATCAACAAGAGAATTGGCTCACCAGAAGAGAATCAATGTTTTCGAATGCTTTAGCCAAAGCTCAGAATCCAGCTCAGAATCCAGCCCAGAGTCAAATTAAAAATCAAGATGCATTGGCAATCTGAAATTGATTTTTGTTTGGAAACCAAATAAATCAGATCCACAGAAAAGAATTATGCATTTAAAGTCTAATATTTGTGTGTAGCTGATATGTACGTAGTATTATTATTTGTCCCATGTGTCTTACAGTGAAGACACAATAAGGTAAGCAGCTGAGATTTAAGCTTTCTTGCTCAAAGGACGATCAGTGGCAGCGTTGTAGTTCTAAGTCACAGTGTATAAAAGTCTCACAGCGGCCCTTTCGATAACTAAACCTCTGTACTCACAAGGACACGACGCGTAACAAGAACTTCTAAAGTTTTCTTCTTTGTTTTGTTTGTATTCATTTCAGTGCATTTCTTAAAGATGTCTCAGAGCGAAGAGGGTTATGTTGTGCGCATCCGTGGCTTACCTTGGTCCTGCACACAAGAAGAAGTGGCCTCGTTTTTTTCTGGTAAACTTATAATAATTACATTTTATATGTATTTACTGTTTGTGAACCGCCTGAGCTGATTATTTATCTATTTCTTTTAACCATGCAGACTGTGATATTATAGGAAAAGTGGATGGGGTGTGTTTCACTTTTTCCAAAGAGGGTCGACCCAGTGGGGAAGCATTTATTGAATTAAAAACTGCAGAAGACTTTAAAACGGCCCTTGCAAAAGACCGCAAATATATGGGTCACAGATACATCGAAGGTAACGAACATCTCTCCCCTATCTAGTGTTTCATCTCGTTAGATGGGGAAATCTCGTTTATTTGATTTTATTTAATGTATATTGCACTTGCATGGATTTTCTCTTAACTGGATTAACTTTTTTTTTTTAATTGATGTTTTATTACGAATGTAATGAGATATTCTACCCACTTTGCTTTATGATTCATGATACTTGGTTCACAATATTATTTTTTATTTTTGAAATATGAAACAAAAGACAAATTCTGACAAAGTTTTTTTTTTTTTTTTTTTTTTTTTTTTTCTCAATACCGATTAGTCTTTGTGAATCGTTCCATCCCTACGTTTTGTATCATGAAGGACGGGATGAGTAGACTGCTGAGTAGTATCGATTAGTTGCCTGTATTTCTAATGAACTGCTCTTTCAGGTTGTGTTTTGGTGTTAGCCTGAGAAATGTGTATTGCAGATAGTAAACCATTACTGTAAGTAAAAAAAACATAGAAAGTAAAACAAAAATATAGTAATGCAATAATTTATCAATGAATTGAGTTAAGAATTTAGCATAATGAAATTTTCTTTATCAAAAAGTGTTGGAAATGGGAAGACAAATTGTTAATATGTGTTCATATCAACTTCCCAAAGCAATTTATGCACATTATTCTATTGTGTAACTGCTTCTAACGTACTGTGCAGTGTTCAAGTCAAACCGCAGTGAGATGGACTGGGTACTGAAACGCAACGGCCCCACTGATTATGATAGCAGCAGCGGCTGCATGCTGAGGCTCAGAGGACTGCCTTTTGGTTGCAGTAAAGAGGAAATTGTACAATTCTTTTCAGGTATAATATCGTAACGAAACAATTGTTAGATTTTCCATTCAAGTCGGGTAATTTCGTCCTATAAAATGTTGCGTATTAAAATTATGTGAGGAACATTATTTGAGTTGAATTGATTTTGTATGGGGAGATTCAAGACGTTTGATTATTTGATTCATGTTTCTTCAGTAAATCACTCCAGAGTGCTTTTATTGATGCAGCATCGCCTGGATGTCTGTGCGTTCATTACAGAACAGGCATGGCGCTCGATAATAAGTGCACTGATGCACCTAGACTGAGAGTTTACTGCTCTGGTAATGTCTTGTTAAATTACTCACGTACTGATTTAATTCAGCTCAAATAGTGCCAAACACTTTGCAGGACATATTAGTGTAATTATTAGCTTGTCAGAATAAGTGACTGTTAAATTTGATTAGACTTGTCCAAAGTATCAGTAGAATAATGTGTGTGTTTAATGTATTTATTATTTATATTTTTTAATGTATGGGATTATATATGGGATTTTATCAAGGGTCTTTGTTTGCTGCACATGAGAATGTTGCTATTTAACATGTTCCCCTTTGTGGGGTTATTTGTCCTTGGGTTAAAGGGTTGAAAATCGTGCCAAATGGGATTACATTGCCGATGGACTACCAGGGGAGGAGCACAGGGGAAGCCTTCGTGCAGTTTGCATCAAAGGAGATAGCAGAAAAAGCTCTGGGGAAACACAAGGAAAGAATAGGGCACAGGTGGGGCTGGCTAAACTGGGCTGGTTATAATGTGGGTTTGCATCTTTCTGCTGTAGAAACAAACGATAGTACTGTCATTTTGTTAAAGCTGGCATGTTTTTAACATATTGTAAAATTGGGTAGAAAATAATCTACACAGGAGTAATTTGTATCATGATTCTTACATTGTACGAGGAATCACTGTAATTTACAAAGGAGCCTTTTAAGAACACTTTATTACTTATTTGAGAGTAGCATTTAGGCCCTTTGTACCTTCCTGATCTAAAAACATCTACTCATTTGTATTTTGCTGCTGAGAAATTAGATAAACATTGGGTTTTGGACTTAGAAATACTACTTTGTTAGCTTGCTCTTTATGTGAAACAAAAGCATTGGTTGTTGTTTTTTGACATGTTGCTGATCCATGTTGTTTCAAACTAATTCAGGTACATAGAGATATTCAAAAGCAGCAGAAATGAAATCCGTGCGTACTATGACGTGCCCAGAAGGATGATGGCACAGAGGCCTGGCCCATACGACAGGCCGGTGATGGGTCGTATGGGTCTGCTGGGTCCCAGCCCTGGAAGAAACGGTGCTCTCATGGATCAGATGCGTGGAGGAGGTAGGTTTAAATACTTACCAGAAGCTATATCTCTAGATTTTTTTGAAAATATGTATTTATTCAGATTTATATATTTACACATGTTTACTTGTGCACAGTAGAACATATATCCCAAATTATTTGGAAGCTAGAGAGGTAAAGGCATTGAGGACCCAGGCTGCGTAGCTCTTTGAAATTTTACATAGAAATTCTCAACCTGTCAATTCATCACTCAAACTCGACCACCAGTGGGTACAGTACAACGTTCAGATAACATGTGCTGTGTGGGGTGTCGGTTTGAATCTCGGCTGTGCTATAGCCAAGCTGGACGTCCTGTCGTCTGTGATTGGAAATATGTTAGAGGGGTGGTGGTGGTTTCTGAAGCCCAAAGTTGGTTTGGTACCTCTTCTAGGGGGTTGCCTCTCACCCACTGTTCACTGGTGGGAATGGACCCACCACAACCCTGACCAAAATAAAGCTAATGGTGAAAAGCACATTATTGTCATCAAAGCATTTTACAGTTTATGCTTTGATGCATGTAGTCCAGGATCGTTCTTAAATTTAAAGCAATGGCAAGAGAGCGTGAAATTCACACATACTTCAAAAGATTTTTTTTTGAGAATTATAAATATTGATTAATGATTAACAAGCATTTCCAGACCTTTTTAATGTTGTTCACTTGTTTCTCAGGTTATGGTGGATTTGATAACTACAATGGCTTTAACGACTACTGCTTCGGTAACGGGATGTTCGAGGAGCGTATAAGAGGAGCCCGAGGAAGAGGAGGAATGGGCGGTCATGGCTACAGCTCAGACGATTCGGGCCCGGGCTTTCACGTCGGACACTTCGTCCACATGAGAGGCCTTCCCTTCCGTGCAACCGAGTCGGACATAGCACATGTAAGTGGTTTTTTTTTTTTTGTACCTACGTTAAAGCACCCGGTTTGAATCTCGGCTCTGCTACTGGTCTGCTGGATGCCATCTAGCCCAATTTGCAGTATGTATAGCAGACAATAATTGACCACAGTGTCTGCTGGGTAGGGGAAGATGACCAGACTAAGTGGGTGGGGTCTTTGCGAGGACCCTGGTCTCTGAACAGTCTTCTACAGTGGCATGAAAAACGTTTGGTACCCCTGGTCCAAATTGCTGTGAACAGTTAAGCAAGTTGAATATGAAAGACATTTTTTCATCTTTTACATTTTCAAAATATTAAAAAGGAAAAGGACCTGAAGCCAAAGCTTTGGCTGCCTAGGAGAGCACTTTGGTCAAGTATTAGTCAAGTCAATTTATCTGTGTAGCACTTTTTACCATAGACATCATCACAAAGTAGCTTTACAGAGTTTAGGACCACCAAAAACCTCCTGCTGAGCAAGCCGAGGGTGACTGTGGCAAGGAAAAACTCCCGAAAAATACAGGAAGCAACCTTTAAGGATCCAGACTCAGCAGGGGCTCATCCTTGGCTGGACTGGAGGATATTTTAACATCTTGTACTGTAAATGCTTTTTGTAGCGAGCCAAGAGTCTTTGAGTGCTTGTTTGAGGGATCTTCATCCCTTCTTCTATGCAAAAATCTTGCAGGTCTCTGAGATTCAGATCATAACACAGATCTTTAATAATCTTCAGATCAGGGGAGTGTGACTTCTTTAAAAGCTGAGGTTAGCCTTGGGAAGTCAATGTACAGCAACCCTTGAGCTCGGAGGGTTAAGGGCCCTGCTCAGATGTCCAAGAGTCATTTCCACAATCTTGTCGTTTTATGAAGCAGCACCAGCACACCAATAGCATTTTAATTCGACTAATAGAGTTCTCCGTCTCAGTTCTTTGCCCCGATCCGCCCGGTACGTGTGCACATTGACGTCGGACCACACGGCAAATCCACAGGAGAGGCAGACGTCGAGTTTGCATCTCATGAAGACGCAGTGTCCGCTATGTCCAAGGACAAGAATCACATGCGTATGTGCTAGTTTCAATCCTTTCTTTGTATTTTAATATTCATATTCCAGCATAAACGTGCATGTTTTGTTTCTCTCACAGAGCATCGTTACATCGAGCTTTTCTTAAACTCCACTGCGAGCGGATCATCCGAAATGGGTTCGTATTATTGTCCTGCTTCGATCCATTACCACAAACGACCTGTGTGATTAACCCTGTTGTAATAAACCAGGTCGAGGTGGCGGTGGGTACTACGGCGGCGGTTCTGGAGGCATGGGCTCTCGGAGTGGGCCGAGGGGGATGTACTAAAGAGAACCCGCTTTACAGGAGCAGATTTCTTCCTGGTCGGATGGGTCTTTTTGTATGGAGGTGTTTTCACGTATATAGACTTGTACCAGAATATTTTCCAGTCAGAGTGGAATTAACCCTATAAATGAAGAATATATAGAGCATAGTTTGACCAGCTACTGTACATTTTGCTGTTTAAATTTTATATTGAAGAGTTCTGTTCGGGTTTTACTCGTGTTGCTTTGTTTTCTGTTGTCATCTATGTAGATGTACAATCTGGAGAGGACACTGTGATGGGCCGCCATCTTAAAGTGGGATTTGTGAGCCTTTCTTTCACCCCCTAGCAATGACGATTGTTTTTGACTGTTAACTTTCCGTAGCTAGTCAGTTACTTAAACTGTGCAGTTTATGTTGCATTTGGCATATTTTGTAGCCACTGCATAGACAAGTTCCAAAGGTAAATATGTTGCTTTCAAAATAAACTTTTGTGATTGTCATTACAAAATGCGGTGTATCATTTTTTTTTTTCAAATACTTGGGTGGAAATCTCTGCTAAAATTAACAACTAAAGCACTTCAGTCACGCCTGTGATTAAAATGAGTCGGGTAATAAATGTTTTTATTCTAAAAATGATGTTTTTATTCTCATACCACCAACAAACTGCACAATCATGCAGAACATTATGACCACTGTATTGGTCCTTTTGCTGCCAAAACATCCTGTGACTGAGAGCTACTCTATATTCTGACTCCTTTCTATCAGCAGCAGTATTAACGTCAGCAGTTTGAGCGACGGTAGCTCCTCTGTTGGATCGGATCGCTCCTAACAACTCTTGAGGCTCAAACGTTCACTTGTCAGTGCTCAGACTGTTACGTCGGATCTTCACGATTTTGACATGATGTAGATGGTATTTAATTCTGCAACGGAAGTCATGATTCAAATTACAGTAAATACTGACGACAGTGTCTACTGTAAATCTATTTAATGATTCGGATAGTGTTCCGGGAACCTGAAAAAAAAAACCTGTTCTGAACATTTGGAAAACTTATTATCCTGAAGGTTGCAACATTCATTTTTTTACATCACAAATTTGTAACTACTGAACTCAGACAGTATTAATAACATTAGAAAATAATATGTTCAGTTCAGCATTTTCACATTTGGAACTGTTTTTTTAAACCAGCGTACAGAGTTCATGTAAAAATACACGTGCTGTAGTGTAAAATAGTACTTCAGTTAAATTTAATACAAAATCTAGGGACAGTAAAGAAAAATAATCTGGTAATAACACAAAAGTTGGTCATTAAAAGAACATTCAAAGCTCAATGTTTCCATTTGTGGTGTTTGGCAGACACTTATCCAAAGCGACCAGCACTTGCTCATGGACCCGGTAGTGGCAGCTTGGTGGGGGTTGGGTATGACCCAACAGCCTTCTGATATTACAGCTCTACTGTTGGTCACAGAAAGAAGCCAGAAGTATCATACAGGTACTCCCTCTGGCATGTGCGCAGAATCTGACCACTTCTTTTCACCTGCATGACGCAGGTTACTGTGGATATCTGTAGTGGTCAAGCACTGATCTCTGTTAACCACCGTCCGTTCGCAGGCGACATCAAACATCCAGCAGAGGTCGTAATTGCAGCAATCTGAACTCACATGTTTGAGATTTCAGCACTGGTGTGTTAACACAGTAACTCTCAATCACTGGGCTGCTGACCGGTAATTCTGTGGGTCATTTATTAAAGGGTCGCACAAAAAGACTGCTACAAAAGCAATTCAATTTTCAACATTCAGATGTTATTGTACCTAATCACCACTAGGTGGGAGCACCGTGCTTCAGATTCACACTGATTTATGATTTATATTATTTTCTGTAGTTTCTGTAGTTTCCTATCAGCAACGTTAAAGTGTCCACAACATTCTAGTCCCTCAACACAAGCTGTGCATCCACCAGACTCATGACTGCATAAACGCTAACACTGATAATACGAGGGCTTATGGAAATATGTAATATGTAATACGAGGGCTTATCCAACCCTATCGAAGCAGCATTGAGTGCGTCCAGATGGAGCACCCAGATTTTCTGCTAGCACACCAGTGCAGTGTTCAAACTTCCTGGTTCGAAACTCTAGGATGCACAAACGTGCACTGTAGTGCCGGTCCAAAACCCATATAAATAGGAAGGTTGTGTCAGAAAGTGTATCTGGCTTAAAAAAGAAGCAAATCGATAGTACGGCCACGATTCACTGTGGTTACCCCTAACGGGAGCAGCATTGCCAACGTCGGCCTTTGATGGTCGTCCTCTGAGAGACGTGGACGGCCTGTTTGGCTTCTCGGACAGGCACAGTTCATTTAAATACAAAATAATGTTAAAAATAATAAAATCTCCCTGGCAGTTTCAGTGCTTGATCTGTTTTGACACAATATAAGCTTGTGAACCCGTCTGTGTTTCTAGAGCAGGGGCTGGAATGTCGTCCTGTGATAAACGTGTGCAGGATTAGTGTATTTCAGTGCTGTTCAGTGTGTGCAGTAAGGAAACGCCACGTGGAGAGAGAATCGTTCTTCATTCTGTGCTGTTCGCAGCCTGCCGTATGAGATGTAAAACTTCTGCCAGGCTGGTTACAGTTTTGAACACGAAGAGTCCACAGGTTCACGTGGCGTTAGAGGAGCAGCGCTGAAGAAGCAGTGCATGGCACGTGTCGCACACTCGGACGGGCTTGGGTGAAGCAGGGAGGGGCAACTCGTTATTGGAACAAGTGTTGCAGAAGATCTCGCCACAGTTTCTACAGTGATGCTGTGAAAAGAGTGAAAGCGTTTTAAAATTAAAATTCTTTTCACAAGTTTTGGTCTGTAAAACATCAAAATTAATATATAAAGCAGACAAAAAGCTTCATGTAATTATTTTGGTGTACATTGGTAATGTATGTTCTAAAACCAACATGCAGGGAACTTGAATAGCACAGGTGTGTAGATGTAAACCAGAGTACCCAGAGGAAATCCACGGGGAGAACATGCAAACTCCACACAGAAAGGACGAAGATCGCCCTACCCGGGGATCGAACCCAGGACCTTCTCGCTGTGAGGTGACAGTGCTACACACTAAGCCACCCTGCCGCCCCCAAAAGGGAGTAAAATGCAAAATAAAGAAAAAATAAATAAATGTGTGCAAATGCAGTTAAATGGTTCTGGTTCTGACCTTTCTTCTTGAGATGGAAAACTCCTTCTCACAGAGTTTGCAGTGTGTGGCGTCTTTGTCCTTCAGCCAAACCTGTCCACCCTAAAACGTACAATCGACACACAATGCACCCGACCTACAGTCAAACCTGTACTTAATGATAACCTGTATAATGATAGACTCAATAACCCGAACATAAGGCCGAGGTTTCACCTGAAGTGCTTTATTGGCCTCCTTTATGTCCTCGATTTTCAGTTTTGACCTGTGATGAAACAGAAGGTGAAGCGGTAAAGGCCGAGCGGAGCAGAAACGATGAACTGATCTGTAGATTAATTGTGAGGACTCACTCGCTGAGTTTGCAGCCCAGCTCCTCCAGCGCCTGCTCCTGTTCCTCACAAATCCCCCTCAGCTGTGTGTTTTCATCCTGCAATCTGTGAAACTCCTAACAAAATGACAACGTACCCATAATCCCCACTGCTAACATATTCAAGACTTAATCATGTTTGAAATGAACCATAATGAAATTATTTATTTTTTCATTGGTTCATATTGCGTTCACATTTTGACATTACAGTAAAAAAAAAACACAAGCTGAACACCAGAGCTGGGATCTGGAATACAACCCAGCTAAAGGCTGAGGGGTTTCTCTCTAATTAGTGATGCAACTACGCCCTCTGCTGGCTGATTGATGGCGTCTGCAGAGACAGGGGGAAAGAGGTCTCAGGACCGCCGAGGTCAGTGGAGAGAATGATGCTGGACTGGGAATAACTGGACCAGTTAAATCAGGAGAAATGGGGGAGAAAATGCATAAATGCAATAAACAGGCGTTTTTACCTTTTTAAGCACTGTGATCTGTTGTGCCTCGGCCCTCAGCCGGTCGACGCCCTCTCGTTCTTTCTCCAGATCGTTTTGAAGGGTCTGTCGCCACTCTCTCTCAATTTTTAGATCTGTGTCCAGTTGCACCCTACAGTCAATAAAAATAGATTAAATTAAAAAAGTTTACACTCTTCTGAATTAAACTTAATATTGGCAGCAGTAACCTTGTCTTTGAAATATGTCTAATAATTAGATTGATGCTTTTATAGTCAGTTTTATATACGGTGAATATAGTTAGGTCAAGATTTCCACAGTAATGTATTTCATTCATTTATTTATTTGCAATAATTACACTTCCTGAAAATGTTCAGCATGGTATTCCTCACGTAATTTAAATCCACCTGTTCAGGGAAGCCGTAGACTAGTAATCAGCAGGTCGTTGGATCAAACCTCACCACTGCTAGGTTGCCACTGTTGGTCTGCTAAATGTAAATGTAAAAAAGGTTCTGCATGTTTTTGGAAGTGGGAAAAACTGGACTGCCCAGAGAAAACCAGTGTCGGCACAAGAAGAACATGCCAAACTTTTATCCAAGACCCGTTTCTTTCTTCACAGCACATATTTAACCTGCTGTGTTTCTTAAAGTGGTCAGTTCAGATGTCATGTAGCAGCAGGTTAGCTAAGCGTGTTTTTTTATTCCAAATAAAAAAAATGGTTCAGACTGTGAGGCAAAAGTATGTGGACATGTAACCACAGGCTCACTAGAGTGTTTTGGAGTGTGCCTGTGAGAATTTGGGCACATTCAGTCAAAAGAGCGTTTGAGTTGACATCTTATGAAGCCAATCGGCATGTTTTGTAGTAAACAAAGTCAAAAGAGAAACAAAAGCACAGAACATTTATAAAAATAAAGTGGTTGCTTACATCTGCTTCTCTCTGAGCTCGATCTCCTTCTGCAGACGGTCGGCTCTGCTGCCAAAGTCCTGCCTGAACCGGCGCATTCCATCCTCGGTGCTCAGGCGGTTTCTCTCGGCTTCCTGCAATCTGGTGTAATTCAAACCAACTGGGTAAAACTGGGGCTCCAATCACGAGGGTAAATGGTGGGAATGGGACAGATGATCAAAATGAAAACAAGAGGGCTGAAGCTCGATATGTAAGCTACCTCACGATAGGGCAGAAGCCAGACAAACGAGCAGAACTGAAAACTGAGGTCCAGTTCAAGTTTGGAGGTGTAGCGATAAAATAACAGGTGGATCCAGGGTTCACGTCCCCAGCGGACGGATCAGTTGGTCACCTTTACACGGGCGTGACTGCCTACGTCTGGGGCGGATTGGCATCCTGTCTTTAGTGTGTTACTGCATTGCACTGCATTGATTCCCACCCACCTCAACCCTGACCAGGATTAAATGGTGGTAAAACATGAAAATGTGATGAAGTATGATGATCTGATCTGAAACAAGCAGATCGTTGTTTTCACTGATTTTCCTGCATCGGAAGGTCAGAAAATTCTTAATACTCGCCACCCTTTCACTTTTCGAATTTAATATTTAATCTGCAAATAGCGTAAACTCGAAACTTGGTGGAGACCCTTGACTGGCACATTTAGACCCCGAGCTAGTTAATTAGTAATATATAGTGAACTCCTTAGTACAACTAGTTTAAATTATTATCCAACCCATGGAGTTTTAGTAGTGTAACATGATTTAAATTTAAGCTTTTACTTGAGAAAAAAATAATGTAAAATAAGCTTTTATTTTGAAGGAAGTAATTTAACAATAAGCAGCATTATGAATCTGGCATGGTGGCTCAGGAGGGACAGTCCGGGTCCTTTCTGTGTGGGGTTTCCATGTTCTCCCACATAATTCCTCCCACAGTCCAAAAATGTGCAGTCAGGTTTACTGGAGACACTGAATTGTGCTTTAGGTAATAAGTGTGTGTGTGTGTGTGTGTGTGTGTGTGTGTGTGTGTGCTAGACCCAAACCCCTGTGGATAAGCGGTTAAGAAAATGAATGAGAACTATGATTATTGATTAT